>JAHIAM010013104.1:0-16207 GCA_021605205.1 Aegilops longissima
AGAAGAAGTTTCATCCTTTTGGGTAATCCTCTCTTCATTCCTGCAAATTTGATGCGAAAAATATATCAGGTAAGGTATTATCCTTCCTTTAATATGCTCAAAATAACTTTATAACCATTCCAGCTATGGTGTCTTCAAATAAGACCCATCTTACGGTTGAGCTTTTCTTACTATTAATTTTATTGTAGTATCGACATATGGCTACAGTCTGTTAGTACTGTAAATTCTTTAAATCCTAGATATAACCTAAATGCATTTATTGCATTTACCACTCAAATTTCTCTATCAATATTATTTACCGTCTTTAATTTGTAACTTCTGAAGCATATCTGCATATTTTTTAACTGCCTTTGGAAGTATTTATTGGGCTTTTGTTTTAGTATACTTTCATCCTACCTTAGATGCATCTGTCTCAATTATAAAATAATTGTCTTCTAGAGCAATTCTAGGGTTTAAATTCTTGACCTTTTCCTTGATGGCCTTTACTAATTTTATATCTTGAATTGAAGTATCTTTGACCATTTTTCTTAATTTAGCATATAAAGGTCCTGCTAGCTTTGCTAAGTTATCTATATAGTTTAGCGTAGTTTACAATTCCTAAGAACTGTTGTAAAACCTTTTATCACTCATATTATCAGGAAACTCTAGTATTTTCTTTGCAATATGTTCTTGTAGATATATCTTTCCTTCTCCTATTTCATGACCAAGAAAATTTATTTTCTCTTTGCAAATTCCATCTTCTTTTTAGATAGTATGAGCCCATTTTGTTCTACCTTTGAAAGAACACTTCAAGATGGGCTATATGCTCTTTGTATGATTTTGAGAATACTAACAAATCATCTCGTATACTAATATAAATGCTTGATTCTCATTAAATATATTTTGCATCTTTCTTTGAAATAGTGCAGGTGCATTCTTTAGGCCTAATGGCATTACTAGCCATTCATAATGGCCTTGTGGACAAGTAAATGCTGTCAGGAATAGATTCTTCAGCCATTTTACTTGCCAAAATCCTGCCTTTAAATCGAATTTGGAGAAATATTTACTTCCTTGTATTCTGTTAATCCATTCCTGCTTATTGGGTATGTTGTATGCATCGTCAACTGTATTATCATTAAGCCTTTTAAGTTAATTACCATTCTAGATTTACCTCTAACTTCTTCAGCATGATTTCTAACTATAAAAGCAGCAGATCGATGAGGCTTCGCTTTCTCTTATAACTTTTAACTTTAATAACTCTTCAATATGCATTTGAACTCTTGATATCTTTAGGAGTAGCTTCTATTGGTCTGACTTAATTATATAATCTGGATTTATGATATTTATTTTGCAAACTATAGAGTTCTTATCCCAATGCTTCATTGGTATTTCTCCAATAATTTGTATGCTTTCTAGTCTTTGCACAATCTTATCTATATCCTTTTTAGATTTTATATCTCTATACCAATTTGGAAAATGATTGCAACCCAATGCATTCTGTACATGTATTTTCTATATGATATTCTTCTATGGTCTCACTAAGTTCTTCGTCTTTACAGAATTCAAGGGATCTGGACTTGTGCTATATTCATCATCTAAATTAGATATTTCTACATTTGCAAGGACTTTCTTTGTTTCGTGCTTCAGATATGTATGGAACATTATCTTGATAAGGGATAAATGTTACACCCTCTTCATGTATGATTGTGGTCTTGTAAAGATTGTTGTAAAATCTTAACCCTATTATCATGTCATCATTTATTCTGACAAATCTCTTGTTGTATTTCATCTATTATATATTTTGTGCCATTTATATAAGCTTCAATATTATATGCTACTACTGATTATGGATCTTCTTTATTCACGACATGGGTAGATACTTCCTTTATTATCATCTATAGTTTCAACTATTTGGGGACATCTCATAAAATATTTATCATGGATGATATTTTAGTGCAACCATATCTAATAGTGCCAGTATTTTATATGAAATATTTGGCTTGAACAATCTCTTGGGATCCTTATTCTAAACTTCTTTGAATGGTAATCGAGCGATATATTTGTTTCCAAAACTAGTAATTGCATCTTTCAATTGTATTAATTTGTCTCCTTTTATCCTTACCGTTATCATTTGCTCTTTCATTTCTGTGTTTTTGGAACATTATCATTTTCCTCTTTACTATTTTCTAACTCATCTTTAAGTTTTCTAGCTCTGCTTCTAGCTTATTTATTCTATTTTCTAATTTCTAACCCTACTGGATAATATTAGCTCTTGGGTTCCAATTCTATCTCTTGTCTCCATTTTGATTATTGGCTTTTAGACATGAGGCACATGCTTGTTTTAAACACAAGCTACAAGTGAACCTATTATCTTGGCTTGGGTAATATATACAGAAAGCACATTTTATGTTATAATCACCTTTTCCTCTAATCCAATCATGTTCACAATCTACTTGGTTCATCATTTCAATTTTTAAACCGGCTAAATCATCTATTAGGTCTATTTCATCTTCACTTGATTCATATTCTGGAGCCTCATTTTCTACTTCATCTGTTTCTATAATTGAATATATTGACTCATCGTCTTTTATTTCATCATCACATACTAATATATTTTTCATTGCTATCTATAATTAACACTCTCTCTTGTTCTTCATATTTGCTAGAGTATCTTTTCTGGTCTTTATTAGGGCATGTTCTACTTAGATGATCAGGAGAGTTACATATGAAACACCTGCATGTTTTATCATAGGTTTTCTTGGGATTATATCTTCTTACATTTCTTTTATGCAGAATGGGGCTCTATTGTCTGACCTTCTTAAGAAATATCTTTTCTTTGTTCTAAAATTTCTATTATCTCTCCTTTGTGGTTTTAATATTTGTTTTTTCCTATGCCTTTCTTCTCCATATGTAAGTGGTATTTGGATATGTTATTGCAAAATTATAATCTGATTTCTTCATAGATCTTTGGGCTTGAATACTAGTACACACCTTTCTTAATTGTTTGAAAACAAATGTTACAGCTTGAGATATATTTACCACGTTTCCTGCTGTTTCCTTTTATATTCTTCAAATATTATTGACCCTAGGTCTGACAACTTATTAAAATATATCTTTCTCCTACATTAAAACCTTGTTTAGCTAGTAGCATTATACAAATAATGCTGGAAAATTCTTTAATACCTTTCAGCTAGTTAATGTTAATTTTTCTATTTCTCTTAACCTTTCATTTTGCAATGAGGTATGACCTAATTCTGGATCTTCACTATGATCATATTTGAGATAACATTACGAAAGTTATTAGGGTTACTTCCTGCCTTTTTAATTCTTCATATTGACTAGGTATGATTCTACCCATTGTTCCCCAAAACTTTTACAGATTCTCCTAAAATGTTTCAAAATATGTTAACATATCTTCTACCTTAAATGCCTATGCTATACTGATTTTGTATATTTTGTACTATTAAACCTTTCCATATACTAATTATTACGTAATCTATTGGATCATGAGGCTGCTAGGTTTAATATGGCACCATCATTTTTAATTTTGGAATTGCACTGGTTTTCAAAATCTCTTCTTTAGTACCCATGTATCTATATTGTCTGGGATATATGTGAGGTTGATAATCATCTTTTACAGGCCATTGTCCAGCTGTCTGGTAGGTCTCTCTCTTCTCCTTCTCTTTGATGATTCTCCATATCCCTTCTTCTTTTACCACTACTTTCTACTTCCATGGCTTCCATTGCATTGTCTAAATTATGTAGTCCACATCATCTAGTGAGTTATAAAAATCACTATTTTTTTTGAATCATCATACCTTTCATCTTCTAACCATTTCTTTTATTAATTCCTCCTCTTCCTCATAACTTTCTAATAATAACTATTATTTATCCATTGCTCTTCTTCACTAACAATTTCTTCTTTTGAATAATATTCTTATCTTTATTATTATTATTGATAGATTTTTATTAATAATAGCATTTGCTTTTCTTCTGCGGATGCTATAATTTTATCTTCCATGCTTGAACTACTAGTGGCAAACATTTTATCATTTTTAGCTTTTTAACCTTGCAATTTCTCGAATGATAAATAGTTCTCTTTCTCTAATTTTGACCAATCCTTTGTCATAGAATGACTATATTCCCATTCAATATGCTTTAGCTTCTTTTCCCAATAATTATTTCGTCATCTAATTAGGCTTTTCCATACATTCAGATATACCTTTATTCTTATCATCATTAATTTCTGATTCTGACATAAATGATTGAGTCTTCTATTAAACAGCTTTATAGTTCATAAATCGAATACTACTTCTCCACAATTTTGATAGCTTATGTAATTTTCAGGTTGCTTTAATTCCTTTTTCTCTATTAGATCTCCTATCCATTCTTCTCCTGCTCTTTCTTGAGCCAATTTAAGAGGATTCATAAATTTAATACCTTTTGATTGCATGCTATCAATTCGTCATTCACATTCACTCTATATCTGGAGCTACTTCTATTAGTGAGCCTTCCTATAAATTCTATGCTTACTAGCAAATTTGTTCCTTTAAAATCTTCATAACCTTTAGTTTGGAAACAAAACTCATTTTTCAATAAATTCTTTTACACATCATTAGGTCTGGAGCTATATAGGTTATTAATCTATTTTCATTCATGTCTCCTTCCAAAAATCCTAATGCTGCTTTGTCTACTGATTCCATCTTCTATCTAATAGAGTTATCAAACCTTCGCACCTAATTTCTTCCTTGTCATACCTTTGACTCCTATGATATACATACCTTGATGAATATATTTATAACCACAATATTTTAGTTCATTTTCAATATTTTTGCTTACAATTCTTAAATCTACTGGGTGTGTTAACACTTAATTCTACTTCTCTGGATATTCTATATAGACCACTTTTACTTTCAAACATACCCATGTGGTATACTTCTTTGTGACTTTATTTTTCTCGGGTATCTTTTGATATCTTGATCTCTTTGTATATCTATAACTTCTTCAATGCTATCAATATCATCAGCTTTGCATGATAATCTATGCTTCATGGCCGGTCTTGAATCTTGCCTTACTAATTGGAGGTTTTGTCTCTTCTAAGGAAGCCTTTAGATATGTCCATTTTCTGAATTAATATTTCTAGTAGAGGCAACTATTCAGATAGTGATAACACAATTTCTTTGTTGCTTTGAACACTTTTTAGCTTATCTAATACTTGAATTAGCAGTTGGATGATTGTGTTATTGTCTTATTATTACTTTGGAATCTTCCTTTGGGGAGTCGTGATGGAGAATCCGACAGGAGGTGCGGTATTTTGCTACTTCGTTTAATGCTTGAGTATATTCAGTCATAAAATTATGAGATAATCAAAGTTTTAACCTCTTGCACCAACTTTTTAATTTCAAGTATATCTTGTCTTGTATCGGTGCGTGGAGTGACTCTTTGCCTTTACTTAAAATGGCCTATTGACACTTCCTCTTTAATATAATCGTTATTCTTGCAAAATGTATTCTGTCTTGTTTTGCTTCCTCTAGCTTATGTAAAGCTAGATCGATTTTTATTATTCAAACCTGAATACTTATCCATAAGTTTTGGTATTCTTTGAATAAACTTTCAAATTTTGGTCTAAGTTATCTTGTCTTTTCCCCAAGATATGTAAAGTTATATATTAAATGACGACTATGTTAACGGCTATGAGATGAATGCCAGATATGCTCTTGAAGGTTACTCTACACCTATATTTAGATTTTCCTTAGTATTTATAACTTTACTCGCTAACTTCTAGGTTTAAATATTTTAACCTTTCAATGATTAAGCTGGACCTGATACCAACAATATAGGAAATAAATTTTTATTAAACTAGCTTAATATGTGATTAGATTTTGATTAGGTTAATTTGGGATTAGGTGGAAGTGGTAGACAGGTATTCTTTTATCTTGAATAGTATTTACTATTCAGCACTATTCACAATAGTGCTCCACTATTAATACACTATTTGGAATAGTATTCCACTATTCACAATAATATTTAATTCAATATGATTACCTTCACGTTCTAACTTGATTATATATTTAATGCGGGATCTATTTAGAAATTGGCGAGGCCAACAATTAGTCGGCGATGTGTAAAGGTGTAAAATCCTACTCAATACTCACCATATTTTTATATTGTTGCATCAGATGTAGCTAATTCGTTCACTTAGCAGTTTTAATTGCAAATTTATGAGTTAAATTCCTATAGTCTTCCCAGGCAGTTCCACCCAGGCACTTCTCTGACCAAGGTTCTCATTCAAGCATACTACTTTACCAGAGAACTACACCATGAGGTTTCTCCTATAGGATCCCTAGCATAAGAACTGTCCATAAATTCATAAGTAAAATACAAGTGAAACCAAGAAACTACATCATTTCAACAACATAATTTACATATGGCTTTCCCTTCGGGAGGCCCGAAGGGATTACACAAACTAAAGAAAATTACCTTCTAACTTCCTTCTTGAGCCTTACAATCTGGATATGGTGGCTCTTATTGCAGGATGAAACTACTACTACTACTACTCTGAGCACAGAGCTTGCTAGCTGGGTTTAGCTCTTTGCTCTGTCGGTGGCTGGTGGCTCTTCTCGTCTGTCCTCTCTCTTTGCAGCAAGTGTCTCCTTTTATAGGCGAGAGGCAGCTCTGGATGGATTCAGGAGAATGCACCTTATTTTATATAGTAGGGATGCATCGTGTCCCTCTAGGTGATGGATAGGCGAGAGGATAGTGCCCGACAAACTTCAATCTTCAGGAATCTATCAAATCTTTGCTTTGTTCTGGGCATTGTCTCTCTGAATAATTGGCTGGCTCTTCTTTTAGCTTAGCGATGCACTTCTTCATGCCTTCAGATAGGTAGCTCTTCCTTAATCCTGTGTCAGTGTTGTCACGTGCATACATGCCAAGGCTGTAAATATTCAACTGCTTATTTAATTTAAATTTAATTTTAACTTGATTAAATATTAGACACTTTATTATTATTATTATTATTATTTTTTTTTTTTTGGGGTGTCCTCCTGCCTATAATTGATAATACCTTATCAATATTTAAAAGATCTATTATGAAATTTCTATCAATTATTGATTGAATATATAGAAATAAATTTTATTAAATTAGCTTAATATGTGATTAGATTTTGATTAGGTTAATTTGGGATTAGGTGGAAGTGGTAGACAGGTATTCTTTTTATCTTGAATAGTATTTACTATTCCTTTTCTTCTATAGTGCTCCTATTAAATACACTATTTGGAATAGTATTCCACTATTCACAATAATATTTAATTCAATATGATTACCTTCACGTTCTAACTTGATTATATATTTAATGCAGGATCTATTTAGAGGCTGTGAGGCCAACAATTGATCGTGTGCGGGTGTAAATCCTACTCAGTACTCACCATATTTTTCATTATTTGCATCAGATGTAGCTAATTACGTTCATTAGCAGTTTTAATTGCAAATTTATGGGTTAAATTCTATCGTCTTCCAGGCAGTTCCACAGAAACACTTCTCTCTGACAAGGTTCTCATTCAAGCATACTCTGGGCTACAGAGAACACACTACATGAGAGGTTTCTATAGGATCCCTAGCATAAAACTAGTCATAAATTCATAAGTAAAAATACCAAGTGAAACCAAAAACTACATCATTTCAACAACATAATTTACATATTTTCCCTTTGAGGCCGAAGGATTACAAACTAAAAAAATTACCTTCTAACTTTCCTTCTTGAGCCTTACAATGCTCTGGATATGGTGGCTCTTATTGCAGGATGACTACTACTACTACTACTGAGCAGCGAGCTTGCTAGCTGGGTGCAGCTCTTATGCTCTGGCTGGTGGCTCTTCTCCGTCTGGTGCCTCTCTCTGCAGCAAGTGTCTCCTTTTATGAGAGAGCAGCTCTGGATGGCTTCGGAGAATGCACCTCTTATTTTATATGTAGTAGGGATGCATCGTGTCCCTAGGTGATGGATAAGGCGAGAGGATAGTGCCCGACAAACTTCAATCTTGAGAATCTATCAAATCTTTGCTTTGTTCACGTGGTGTCTCTCTGCTGAATTAATTGGCTGGCTCTTCTTTTCTTCTTAGCTTGCCAGCGATGCACTTCTTCATGCCTTCAGATAGGTAGCTCTTCCTTAGGAATCCTTGTGTAGGTGTGTCGTACATACATGCCAAGGCTGCTTAAATATTCAACACTGCTTATTTATTTAATTTAAATTTAATTTTAACTTGATTAAATATTAGACATGGCTTATTATTATTATTATTATTATTATTTTTTTTTTTTTTTGGGGTGTCCTCCTGCCCATATAATTGATAATACCTTATCAATATTTAAAGATCTATTATGAATTTCTATCAATATTAATTCGGGTATAGTCCTCCGCCGAATAATTGATAACAATATCAATATATGCAATTTGGGCTTTATTCAGCCGCTGCTGCCCTGCTATGTCCATATGATCCTCATCATTTAATAGATTGAAATCAAATTTTCATCACATTCTTTCTTTATTTCTTCAAATTTTTCATCCATTTCTTGCCTTAATTCTTTTAATATTTCCTCCTTTAATTCTTTCTTTATTATCTTTGAAAATTCTTCAAACCTTTTATCCATTTCTTGATCCATGTATTCACTGTCTAAAGGTCAAGCCCTTTAGAAGGCATTCTTGGTATGTCTTATATTTTGATTCTTCCTTCTTTATATTTTTGAGCTTGATGCCTCCCCTTTGTGGGAGTTGGTGAAACAGGTATGCCTCTTTTCATTTGGATATAGTCTTTGGCCTTTGGGTCAATATAATAATCTGGTCCTAATATCTTTCTTGCCCAAAGTAAGGCCTCATCTATACTGTAATATCTTTTGAATGTTAAATCTCCTCCATTTCTTTTTGCATCTATTTTTCAATCATAATATTTTCCCATTCCAAATATATGCCAGTTTTATTTCCATCGAATATGAGATATAGAGTTTCTCCTTTTGGTACTTCAACCTTTGCTGGCTTTGGCACATTTTTGTTTAATTCATTAAAATATTCAGCCAAACTGTTGAGAATTGATAAAAATACCCTTGTTCGTCTCTTTTACGAGCATATTGGAACCAAAGTTATCAATATGCATCTTTGGGCTTCATCGGCTTAATATGGGATTTTGGCTTAAAATTGAATGTATTTGGCTGAAACATTTTCAGCCTATTTTCTTCTCAAAGAGATATTCATCCTTGTTGGCGAATAATCCTCTCTTCATTCCTGCAAATTTGATGCACGAGAAAATATATCAGGTAAGTATTGTCCTTCCCTTTAATATGCTCAAAAATAACTTTATATTTCCCATATGGTGTCTTCAAATAAGACCCATCTTCTGGTTGAGCTTTTCTTACTATTAATTTTATTGTAGTATCGACATATGGCTTCACAGTCTGTTAGTACTGTAAATTCTTTAAATCCTAGATATAACCTAAATGCATTTATTGCATTTACCACTGCAAATTTTCTCTATCAATATTATTTACCGTCTTTAATTTGTAACTTCTGAAGCATATCTGCATATTTTTTCGTCTGCCTTTGGAGAGTATTTATTGGGCTTTTGTTTTAGTATATTTCCCATCCTACCTTAGATGCATCTGTCTCAATTATAAAATAATTGTCTTCTAGAGCAATTCTAGGGTTTTAAATTCTTGACCTTTTCCTTGATGGCCTTTACTAATTTTATATCTTCAGAATTGAAGTATCTTTGACCATTTTTCTTAATTTAGCATATAAAGGTCCTGCTAGCTTTGCTAAGTTATCTATATAGTTTCATAGTTTACAATTCCTAAGAACTGTTGTAAAACCTTTTTATCACTCATATTATCAGGAAACTCTAGTATTTTCTTTGCAATATGTTCTTGTAGATATATCTTTCCTTCTCCTATTTCATGACCAAGAAAATTTATTTTCTCTTTGCAAATTCCATCTTCTTTTTAGATAGTATGAGGCCCATTTTGTTCTACCTTTGAAAGAACACTTCAAGATGGGCTATATGCTCTTTATGATTTTGAGAATACTAACAAATCATCTCGTATACTAATATAAATGCTTGATTCTCATTAAATATATTTTGCATCTTTCTTTGAAATAGTGCAGGTGCATTCTTTAGGCCTAATGGCATTACTAGCCATTCATAATGGCCTTGTGGACAAGTAAATGCTGTCGGGAATAGATTCTTCAGCCATTTTTTGCCAAAATCCTGCCTTTAAATGAATTTGGAAATATTTACTTCCTTGTATTCATTAATCCATTCCTGCTTATTGGGTATGTTGTATGCATAAATCAACTGTATTATCATTAAGCCTTTTGAAGTTAATTACCATTCTAGATTTACCTCTAACTTCTTCAGCATGATTTCTAACTATAAAGCAGCGATCGATGAGGGCTTCGCTTTCTCTTATAACTTTAACTAACTCTTCAATATGCATTTTGAACTCTTGATATCTTTAGGAGTAGCTTCTATTGGTCTGACTTAATTATATAATCTGGATTTATGATATTTATTTTGCAAACTATAGAGTTCTTATCCCAATGCTTCATTGGTATTTCTCTCAATAATTTGTATGCTTTCTAGTCTTTGCACAATCTTATCTATATCCTTTTTAGATTTTATATCTCTATACCAATTTGGAGAAAATGTTGCCCAATGCATTCTGTACATGTATTTTCTATATGATATTCTTCTATGGTCTCACTAAGTTCTTAGTCTTTACGAATTCAGGGATCTGGACTTGTGCTATATTCATCATCTAAATTAGATATTTCTACATTTTGCAAGGACTTTCTTTGTTTTCGTACTTCAGATATGTATGGAACATTATCTTGATAGGGATAAATGTTACACCTCTTCATGTATGATTGTGGTCTAAAGAATTGTTGTAAAAATCTTAACCCTATTATCATGTCATCATTTATTCTGACAAATCTCTTGTAATTTCATCTATTATATATTTTGTGCCATTTATATAAGCTTCAATATTATATGCTAACTGATTATGGATCTTCTTTTACGACATATCGGTAGATACTTCAGCTTTATTATCATCTATAGTTTCAACTATTTGGGACATCTCATAAAATATTTATCATGGATGATATTTTTAGTGCAACAGTATCTAATAGTGCGATTATTTTATATGAAATATTTGGCTTGAACAATCTTAACTGGGATCCTTATTCCTAACACTTCTTTGAATGGTAATCGAGCGATATATTTGTTTCCAAACTAGTAATTGCATCTTTCAATTGTATTAATTTGTCTCCTTTTTATCTTACCGTTATCATTTGCTCTTTCATTTCTGTGTTTTTGGAACATTATCATTTTCTCTTTACTATTTTCTAACTCATCTTTAAGTTTTCTAGCTCTGCTTCTAGCTTATTTATTCTATTTTCTAAATTTCTAACCTCTGGATAATATTCGCTCTTGGGTTCCAATTCTATCTCTTGTCTCCATTTTGATTATTGGCTTTTAGACATGAGGCACATGCTTGTTTTAAACACAAGCTACAAGTGAACCTATTATCTTGGCTTGAATATATCTCTAAGCATTTTATGTTATAATCACCTTTTCCTCTAATCCAATCATGTTCACAATCTACTTGGTTCATCATTTCAATTTTAAACCGCTAAATCATCTATTAGGTCTATTTCATCTTCACTTGATTCATATTCGGAGCCTCATTTTCTACTTCATCTTTCTATAATTGAATATATTGACTCATCGTCTTTTATTTCATCATCACATACTAATATATTTTCATTAACGCTATCTATAATTAACACTCTCTCTTGTTCTTCATATTTGCTAGAGTATCTTTTCTGGTCTTTATTAGGGCATGTTCTACTTAGATGATGGAGGAGTTACATATAAACACCATGTTTTATCATAGGTTTTCTTGGGATTATATCTTCTTACATTTCTTTTATGCAGAATGGGGCTCTATTGTCCGACCTTCTTAAGAAATATCTTTTCTTTGTTCTAAAATTTCTATTATCTCTCCTTTGTGGTTTATAATATTTGTTTTTCCTATGCTTTCTTCTCCATATGTAAGTGGTATTTGGACTATGTTATTGCAAAATTATAATCTGATTTCTTCATAGATCTTTGGGCTTGAATACTAGTACACACCTTTCTTAATTGTTTGAAAACAAATGTTACAGCTTGAGATATATTTACGTTTCCTGCTGTTTCCTTTTATATTCTTCAAATATTATTGACCCTAGGGGTTGAGGCAACTTATTAAAATATCTTTCTACTCCTACATTAAAACCTTGTTTAGCAGTAGCATTATACAAATAATGCTGGAAAATTCTTTAATACCTTTCCAGCTAGTTAATGTTAATTTTCTATTTCTCTTAACCTTTCATTTTGCAATGAGGTATGACCTAATTCTGGATCTTCTGCTATGATCATATTTGAGATAACATTACTAAAGTTATTAGGGTTACTTCCTGCCCTTTTTAATTCTTCATATTGACTAGGGTATGATTCTACCCATTGTTCCCAAAGAACTTTTACAGATTCTCCTAAAAATGTTTCAAGATATGTTAACATATCTTCTACCTTAGTGCCTATGCTATACTGATTTTGTATATATTTTTGTACTATTAAACCTTTCCATATGCTAATTATATTCGGCCAATCTATTGGATCATGAGCTGCTAGGTTTAATATAGGCACCATCATTTTATAATTTTGGAATTGCCTGGTTTTCAAAATCTCTTCTTTTAGTACCCATGTATCTATATTGTCCTGGGATATATGTAGGTTGATAATCATCTTTTACGGAGGCCATTGTCCAGCTGTCTGGTAGGTCTCTCTTTTCTCCTTCTCTTTTACAGATGATTCTCCATATCCTTCTTCTTTTACCACTACTTTCTACTTCCATGGCTTCCATTGCATTGTCTAAATTATGTAGTCCCACATCATCTAGTGAGTTATAGAAATCACTATTTTGTTCGAATCATCATACCTTTCATCTTCTAACCACATTTCTTTTATTAATTCCTCCTCTTCCTCATAACTTTCTAATAATAACTTATTATTATATCCCATTGCTCTTCTTCACTAACAATTTCTTCTTTTGAATAATATTCTTATCTTTATTATTATTATTGATAGAATTTTTATTAATAATAGCATTTGCTTTTCTTTCTGCGGATGCTATAATTTTATCTTCCATGCTTGAACTACTAGTAGCAAACATTTTATCATTTTTAAGCTTTTTAACCTTGCAATTTCTCGAATGATAAATAGTTCTCTTTCTCTAATTTTGGCCAATCCTTTGTCATAGAATGACTATATTCCCATTCAATATGCTTTAGCTTCTTTTCCCAATGAATTATTTCGTCATCTAAATTAGGCTTTTCCATACATTCAGATATACCTTTATTCTTATCATCATTAATTTCTGATTCGACATAAATGATTGAGTCTTCTATTGAAGCAGCTTTATAGTTCATAAATCGAATACTACTACTTCCTTCACAATTTTGATAGCTTATGTAATTTTCAGGTTGCTTTAATTCCTTTTCTCTATTAGATCTCCTATCTTCCATTCTTCTCCTGCTCTTTCTTGAGCCAATTTTAAGAGGATTCATAAATTTAATACCTTTTGATTGCATGCTATCAATTCGTCATTCACATTCACTCTATATCTGGAGCTACTTCTATTAGTGAGCCTTCCTATAAATTCTATGCTTACTAGCAAATTTGTTCCTTTAAAATCTTCATAACCTTTAGTTTGAAACCAAAACTCATTTTTCAATAAATTCTTTTACAGGCATCATTAGGTGCGGAGCTATATAGGTTATTAATCTATTTTCATTCATGTCTCCTTCCAAAATCCTAATGCTGCTTTGTCTACTGATTCCCATCTTCTATCTAATAATGTTATCAAAACCTTTGCACCTAATTTCTTTCTTGTCATACCTTTGACTCCTATGATATACATACCTTGATGAATATATTTATAACCACAATATTTTAGTTCATTTTCAATATTTTTGCTTACAATTCTTAAATCTCTGGGTGTGTTAACACATTAATTCTACTTCTCTGGATATTCTATATAGACCACTTTTACTTTCAAACATACCCATGTGGTATACTTGCTGTGACTTTATTTTCTCGGTATCTTTTGATATCTTTCTAGATCTCTTTGTATATCTATAACTTCTTCAATGCTATCAATATCATCAGCTTTGCATGATAATCTATGCTTCATGGCAGAGGTCTTGAATCTTGCCTTACTAATTGGAGGTTTGTCTCTTCTAAGGAAGCCTTTAGATCGTCCATTTTCTGAATTAATATTTCTAGTAGAGGCAACTATTCAGATGATGATAACACAATTTCTTTGTTGCTTTGAACACTTTTTAGCTTATCTAATACTTGAATTAGTAGTTGGATGATTGTGTTATTTTGTCTTATTATTACTTTGGAATCTTCCTTTGGGAGTCGTGATCGGAGAATCCGACGGGAGGTGACGGTATTTTGCTACTTCGTTTAATGCTTGAGTATATTCAGTCATAAAATTATGAGATAATCAAAGTTTTAACCTCTTGACCAACTTTTTAATTTCAAGTATATCTTGTCTTGTATCGGTCGGTGGGAGTGACTCTTTGCCTTTACTTAAGTAACGGACCTATTGACAACACTTCCTCTTTAATATAATCGTTATTCTTGCAAACTGTATTCTGTCTTGCTTTTGCTTCCTCTAGCTTATGTAAAGCTAGATCGATTTTATTATTCAAACCTGAATACTTATCCATAAGTTTTTGGTATTCTTTGAATAAACTTTCAAATTTTGGTCTAAGTTATCTTGTCTTTTCCCCAAGATATGTAAAAGTTATATATTAAATCGCGGCTGTATTTAAGCGGCTATGAGATGAATGCGGATATGCTCTTCGAAGGATTTACTCTACACCTTATATTTAGATTTTCCTTAGTATTTATAACTTTACTGCGCTTCTTCTAAGTTTAAATATTTTAACCTTTCAATGATTAAGCGCTGGACCTGATACCAACAATATAGGGAAATTAATTTTATAATTATTATTTAGCTTAATATGTGATTAGATTTTGATTAGGTTAATTTGGGATTAGGTGGAAGTGGTAGACAGGTATTCTTTTATCTTGAATAGTATTTACTATTCAGCACTATTCACAATAGTGCTCACTATTAAATACACTATTTGGAATAGTATTCCACTATTCACAATAATATTTAATTCAATATGATTACCTTCACGTTCTAACTTGATTATATATTTAATGCAGGATCTATTTAGAGGCTGGCGAGGCCAACAATTAGATCGCGATGTGCTAAGGTGTAAAATCCTACTCAGTACTCACCATATTTTTCATTATGTTGCATCAGATGTAGCTAATTCGTTCACTTAGCAGTTTTAATTGCAAATTTATGGGGTAAATTCCTATCGTCTTCCCGAGCAGTTCCACCGAAGGAACACTTCTCTCTGCACAAGGTTCTCATTCAAGCATACTCTGGGCTACAGGAGAACTACACCGAGAGGTTTCTCCTATAGGATCCCTAGCATAGAACTAGTCCCATAAATTCATAAGTAAAAATACCAAGTGAAACCAGAAACTACATCATTTCAACAACATAATTTACATATGGCTTTCCCTTTCGGGAGGCCCGAAGGATTACACAAACTAAAGAAATTACCTTCTAACTACCTTCTTGAGCCTTACAATGCTTGGATATGGTGGCTCTTATTGCAGGATGAAACTACTACTACTACTACTCTTGAGCACGAGCTTGCTAGCTGGGTCTGAGCTCTTTGCTCTATCGGTGGCTGGTGGCTCTTCTCCGTCTGGTGTCTCCCTCTCTTTGCAGCAAGTGTCTCCTTTTATAGGCGAGAGCAGCTCTCTGGATGGCTTCAGGAGAATGCACCTCTTATTTTATATGAAGTAGGGATGCATCGTGTCCCTCTAGGTGATGGATAAGCGAGAGGATAGTGCCCGACAAACTTCAATCTTAGGAATCTATCAAATCTTTGCTTTGTTCACGTGGGCATTGTCTCTGTGAATAATTGGCTGGCTCTTCTTTTATTCTTACGCTTGCCGATGCACTTCTTCATGCCTTGAGATAGGTAGCTCTTCCTTAGGAATCCTTGTGTGAGTGTATGCGTCTAATGCAAGGCTGCTTAAA
>JAHIAM010013105.1:0-17477 GCA_021605205.1 Aegilops longissima
GTCTACCTCGACTTCGCGTAACCCTAAGATGAGCAGGGTGGCGGTGGTGTCACGTGCTGCGTCTTGCCGTTAAATCGTCGCTACGCGGCGGCGTCGCCTCGACTTGCATTACGATAAGACAGGGTGGCATTGGTGTCGCGTGCTGCGTCTCGGCGTTCGTCGTCGCTACGCGGCGGCGTCCGCCTCGACTTCGCGTGACCCTAAGATGAACAGAGGTGTCGGTGGTGTAGCGTGCTCGTCTCGGCGTCCGTCGTCTCTACCCGCGAGCGTCGCCTCGACTCACGTTACGCTAAGGCAGGGTGGCCATGGTGTCACGTGCTCGTCTTGGCGTCCGTCGTTGCTACCGCGATGATGTCCGCCTCGACTGGCGTTACGCTAAGACAGGGTGGCGGTGGTGTCACGTGCTCGTCTCGGCGTCCGTCGTCGCTACGCGATAGCGTCGCCTCGACTTCGCGTAACCCTAAGATAGAGCAGGGTGGCGGTGGTGTCACGTGCTCGTCTTGCCGTTCGTCGTCGCTACGCGGCGGCGTCGCTCGACTTGCATTACGATAAGAGGCGGGTGGCATTGGTGTCACGTGCTGCGTCTCGGCGTTAAATCGTCGCTACCGCGATGAAGTCCGCCTCGACTCACGTGACCCTAAGATAGACAGGGTGTCAGCGGTGTAACGTGCTCGTCTCGGCGTCCGTCGTCTCTACCGTGAATACGTCTGCCTCGACTCACGTTACGCTAAGGCAGGGTGGCCATGGTGTCACGTGCTCGTCTCGGCGTCCGTCGTTGCTACCGCGACAATGTCCGCCTCGACTGGCATTACCCTAAGATAGATAGGGTGGCAGTGGTGTCACGTGCTCATCTCGGCGTCCGTCGTCGCTACCGCGAGGATGTCCGCCTCGACTCGCGTTACGCTAAGACAGGGTGGCAGTGGTGTCACGTGCTCGTCTCGGCGTCCGTCGTCGCTACGCGGCGGCGTCCGCCTCGACTTCGCGTTGCGCTAAGACAGGGTGGCGGTGGTGTCACGTGCTGCGTCTCGGCGTCGTCGTCGCTACGCGGCGGCGTCCACCCGACTTCGCGTTACGCTAAGACAGGGTGGTAGTGGTGTCACGTGTTCGTCTTGGCGTCCGTCGTCGCTACAGCGACGACGTCCGCCTCGACTCGTGTTACGCTAAGACAGGGTGGTAGTGGTGTCATGTGCTCGTCTCGGGGTCCGTCGTCGCTACCGCGACGATGTCCGCCTCGACTCGCGTTACGCTAAGGCAGGGTGGTAGTGGTGTCACGTGCTCATGTCGGCGTCCGTCGTCACTACCGCGACGACGTCCGCCTTGACTCACGTTACGCTAAGGAAGGGTGGCAATGGTGTCACGTGCTCGTCTCGGCGTCCGTTGTCGCTACCGCGATGATGTCCGCCTCGACCCGCGTTACGCTAAGACAGGGTGGCAGTGGTGTCACGTGCTTGTCTCAGCGTCCGTCATCGCTACTACGACGACGTCCGCCTCGACTCGCGTTACGCTAAGACAGGGTGGCGGTGGTGTCACGTGCTCGTCTCGGCGTCCGTCGTCGCTACCGCGATGACGTCTGCCTCGACTCGCATAACCCTAAGATAGACAGGGTGGCAGTGGTGTCACGTGCTCGTCTTGGCGTCCGTCGTCGCTACGAGGGCGATGTCGCCTCGACTTGCGTTACGATAAGGCGAGGGTGGCATTGGTGTCACGTGCTGCGTCTCGGCGTTAAATCGTCGCTACGCGGCGGCGTCCACCGACTTCGCGTGACCCTAAGATAGGCGAGGTGGCAGCGGTGTAGCGTGCCCGTCTCGGCGTCCGTCGTATCTACGCGAAGGCGTCGCCTCGACTCGCGTTACGCTAAGGCAGGGTGGCGGTGGTGTCACGTGCTCATCTCGGCGTCCGTCGTCGCTACGCGGCGGCGTCCGCCTCGACTTCGCGTTATGCTAAACAGGGTGGTAATGGTGTCACGTGCTGCGTCTCGGCGTCCGTCGTTGCTACGCGGCGATGTCGCCTCGACTTCGCGTAACGCCAAAGACGAGGGTGGCATTGGTGTCACGTGCTTGTCTCGGCGTCCGTCATCGCTACGCGGACGGCGTCGCCTCGACTTCGCGTTACGCTAAGACAGGGTGGCGGTGGTGTCACGTGCTCGTCTCGGCGTCCGTTATGCGCTACCGTGATGATGTCGCCTCGACTCGCGTTACGCTAAGACGAGGGTGGCGGTGGTGTCGCGTGCTTGTCTCGGCGTCCGTCGCCGCTACTACGGCGGCGTCCGCCTCGACTTCGCGTTACGCTAAGACAGGGTGGCGGTGGTGTCACGTGCTCGTCTCGGCGTCCGTCGCCGCTACGCGATGGCGTCGCCTCGACTTCGCGTAACCCTAAGATAGACATGGTGGCAGTGGTGTCACGTGCTCCTCTTGGCGTTCGTCGTCGCTACCGTGACGACGTCCGCCTCGACTTGCATTACGATAAGACAGGGTGGCATTGGTGTCACGTGCTCGTCTCGGCGTCTGTCGTCTCTACCGCGAAGACGTCCGCCTTGACTCACGTGACCCTAAGACAGTGTGGCAGTGGTGTCACGTGCTCGTCTCGGCGTCTGTCGTCTCTACCGTGACGACGTCCACCTCGACTCGCGTTACGCTAAGACAGGGTGGTAATGGTGTCATGTGCTCGTCTCGGCTTCCGTCGTCGCTACCGCGACGACGTCCGCCTAGACTCGCGTAACCCTAAGATAGGCATGGTGGCCATGGTGTCTCATGCTCGTCTCGGCGTCCGTCATTGCTACCGCGATGATGTCCGCCTCGACTCGCGTAACGCCAAGACGGGGTGGCATTAGTGTCACGTGCTTGTGTCGGCGTCCATCATCGCTACCGCGACGACGTCCGCCTCGACTCGCGTTACGCTAAGACAGGGTGGCGGTGGTGTCACGTGCTCGTCTCGGCGTCCGTCGTCGCTACCGCGACGACGTCCGCCTCGACTCGCGTTACGCTAAGAAAGGGTGGCGGTGGTGTCACGTGCTCGTCTCGGCGTCGTCGTCGCTACGCGGCGGCGTCCGCCTCGACTTCGCGTTACGCTAAGACAGGGTGGCTGTGGTGTCATGTGCTCGTCTCGGCGTCCGTCCTCACTACCGCAACGACGTCCGCCTCGACTGGCGTTATCCTAAGATAGATAGGGTGGCAGTGGTGTCACGTGCTCATCTCGGCGTCCGTCGTCTCTACGCGGCGGCGTCGCCTCGACTTCGCGTTACCCTAAGGCAGGGTGGCGGTGGTGTCACGTGCTCGTCTCGGCGTCCGTCGTTGCTACGCGGCGGCGTCGCCTCGACCGCGTTACGCTAAGACAGGGTGGCAGTGGTGTCACGTGCTCGTCTTGGCGTCCGTCGTCGCTACGCGGCGGCGTCGCCTGACTCACGTTACGCTAAAGCAGGGTGGCAATGGTGTCACGTGCTCGTCTCGGCGTCGTTCGCCGCTACGCGATGATGTCCGCCTCGACTCACATTACGCTAAGACAGGGTGGCAGTGGTGTGACGTGCTTGTCTAGGCGTCCTTCATCGCTACTACGACGACGTCTACCTCGACTCGCGTTACGCTAAGACAGGGTGGCGGTGGTGTCACGTGCTCGTCTCGGCGTCGTCGTCGCTACCGCGATGACGTCTGCCTCGACTCGCGTAACCCTAAGATAAACATGGTGGCAGTGTTGTCACGTGCTCCTCTTGGCGTTCGTCGTCGCTACCGTGACGATGTCCGCCTCGACTTGCATTACGATAAGACAGGGTGGCATTGGTGTCACGTGCTCGTCTCGGCGTTCGTCGTCGCTACCGCGACGACGTCCGCCTCGACTCGCATGACCCTAAGATAGACAGGGTGGCAGCGGTGTAACGTGCTCGTCTCGGCGTCCGTCGTCTCTACCGCGAAGACGTCCGCCTCGACTCACGTTACGCTAAGACAGGGTGGCAGTGGTGTCATGTGCTCATCTCGGCGTCTGTCGTCGCTACCGTGAGGATGTCCGCTTCGACTCGCGTTACGCTAAGACAGGGTGGCAGTGGTGTCACGTGCTCATCTCGGCGTCCGTCGTCGCTACGCGGCGGCGTCGCCTCGACTTCGCGTTACGCTAAGACAGGGTGGCGGTGGTGTCACGTGCTCGTCTCGGCGTCCGTCGTCGCTACGCGATGGCGTCGCCTCGACTTCGCGTTACGCTAAGACAGGGTGGCGGTGGTGTCACGTGCTGCGTCTCGGCGTCCGTCGTCGCTACGCGGCGGCGTCCGCCTCGACTGGCGTTACCCTAAGATGAATAGGGTGGCGGTGGTGTCACGTGCTCGTCTCGGCGTCCGTCGTCGCTACGCGGCGACGTCCGCCTCGACTTCGCGTTACCCTAAGACAGGGTGGCGGTGGTGTCACGTGCTGCGTCTCGGCGTCCGTCGTCGCTACGCGGCGATGTCGCCTCGACCGCGTTATGCTAAGACAGGGTGGCATTGGTGTCACGTGCTGCGTCTCGGCGTCCGTCGTCGCTACGCGGCGGCGTCGCCTCGACTCGCGTTACGCTAAGGCAGGGTGGCAATGGTGTCACGTGCTCGTCTCGGCGTCCGTTATGCGCTACGCGATGATGTCGCCTCGACTCGCGTTACGCTAAGACAGGGTGGCGGTGGTGTCACGTGCTGCGTCTCGGCGTCCGTCGTCGCTACGCGATGGCGTCGCCTCGACTTCGCGTAACCCTAAGATGAACATGGTGGCGGTGGTGTCACGTGCTCCTCTTGGCGTTCCGTCGTCGCTACCGTGGCGGCGTCGCCTCGACTTACATTACGATAAGACAGGATGGCATTGGTGTCGCGTGCTGCGTCTCGGCGTTCGTCGTCGCTACGCGGCGGCGTCCGCCTCGACTCGCGTGACCCTAAGATAGAAAAGGGTGGCAGCGGTGTCGCGTGCTGCGTCTCGGCGTCGTCGTCTCTACGCGCGGCGTCGCCTCGACTCGCGTTACGCTAAGACAGGGTGGCAGTGGTGTCACGTGCTCATCTCGGCGTCCGTCGTCGCTACCGTGACGACGTCCGCCTCGACTCGCGTTACGCTAAGACAGGGTGGCAGTGGTGTCACGTGCTCGTCTCGGCGTCCGTCGTCGCTACGCGGCGGCGTCCGCCTCGACTTCGCGTGACCCTAAGATGAACAGGGTGGCAGTGGTGTCAGCGTGCCGTCTCGGCGTCCGTCGTCTCTACCGCGCGAGCGTCGCCTCGACTCGCGTTACGCTAAGACAGGGTGGCAGTGGTGTCACGTGCTCATCTCGGCGTCCGTCGTCGCTACCGCGGCGACGTCCGCCTGACTTCGCGTTACGCTAAGACAGGGGGTGGTAATGGTGTCGCGTGCTCGTCTCGGCGTCCGTCGTTGCTACGCGGCGATGTCGCCTCGACTCTCGTGCGCGCCAAGACAGGATGGCGTGGTGTCGCGTGCTTGTCTCGGCGTCCGTCGTCGCTACGCGGCGGCGTCGCCTCGACTTCGCGTTACGCTAAGACAGGGTGGCGGTGGTGTCGCGTGCTGCGTCTCGGCGTCCGTCGTCGCTACTGCGGCGACGTCCGCCTCGACTCGCGTTACGCTAAGACAGGGTGGCAGTGGTGTCACGTGCTCGTCTCGGCGTCCGTCTTCGCTACAGCGACGACATCCGCCTCGACTTGCGTTACCCTAAGATAGATAGGGGTGGCGGTGTCACGTGCTCATCTCGGCGTCTATAAATGCGCTACGGCGAGATGTCGCCTCGACTCGCGTTACGCTAAGACAGGGTGGCGGTGGTGTCACGTGCTCGTCTCGGCGTCCGTCGTCGCTACCGCGGCGGCGTCCGCCTCGACTCGCGTTACGCTAAGACAGGGTGGCAGTGGTGTCATGTGCTCGTCTCGGCGTCCGTCATCACCGTGATGACGTCCGCCTCGACTTGCGTTACCCTAAGATAGATATGGTGGCGGTGGTGTCACGTGCTCATCTCGGCGTCCGTCTCGCTACGCGCGGGCGTCCGCCTCGACTCGCGTTACGCTAAGGCAGGGTGGCAGTGGTGTCACGTGTGCTCGTCTCGGCGTCCGTCGTCGCTACGCGGCGGCGTCGCCTCGACTTCGCGTTACGCTAAGATAGACAGGGTGGCAGTGGTGTCACGTGCTCGTCTCGGCGTCTGTCGTCGCTACCGCGGCGACGTCCGCCTCGACTGGCGTTACCCTAAGATAGATAGGGTGGCAGTGGTGTCACGTGCTCATCTCGGCGTCCGTCGTCGCTACCGCGACGACGTCCGCCTCGACTCGCGTTACCCTAAGACAGGGTGGCAGTGGTGTCACGTGCTCGTCTCGGCGTCCGTTAT
Source organism: Aegilops longissima (assembly GCA_021605205.1). NCBI lineage: Eukaryota > Viridiplantae > Streptophyta > Magnoliopsida > Poales > Poaceae > Aegilops > Aegilops longissima. The sequence goes on from JAHIAM010013105.1 coordinate 6,319, forward strand.
CGCTACCGCGACGACGTCCGCCTCGACCCGCGTTATGCTAAGACAGGGTGGCAGTGGTGTCACGTGCTCGTCTCGGCGTCCGTCGTCGCTACCGCGACGACGTCCGCCTTGACTCACGTTACGCTAAGGCAGGGTGGCAATGGTGTCACGTGCTCGTCTCGGCGTCCGTTGTCGCTACCGCGATGATGTCCGCCTCGACTCGCGTTACGCTAAGACAGGGTGGCAGTGGTGTCACGTGCTTGTCTCGGCGTCCGTCGTCGCTACTACGACGGCGTCCGCCTCGACTCGCGTTACGCTAAGACAGGGTGGCGGTGGTGTCACGTGCTCGTCTCGGCGTCCGTCGTCGCTACCGCGATGACGTCTGCCTCGACTCGTGTAACCCTAAGATAGACATGGTGGCAGTGGTGTCACGTGCTCCTCTTGGCGTTCGTCGTCGCTACCGTGACGACGTCCGCCTCGACTTGCATTACGATAAGACAGGGTGGCATTGGTGTCACGTGCTCGTCTCGGCGTTCGTCGTCGCTACGCGACGACGTCCGCCTCGACTTCGCGATAACCCTAAGATAGGCAGGGTGGCAGCGGTGTAGCGTGCTGCGTCTCGGCGTCGTCGTCTCTACGCGAGCGTCGCCTCGACTCGCGTTACGCTAAGACAGGGTGGCGGTGGTGTCACGTGCTCGTCTCGGCGTCCGTCGTCGCTACGCGGCGGCGTCGCCTCGACTTCGCGTTACCTAAGATAGATATGGTGGCGGTGGTGTCGCGTGCTCGTCTCGGCGTCGTCGTCGCTACGCGGGCGTCGCCTCGACTTCGCGTTACGCTAAGACAGGGTGGCGGTGGTGTCACGTGCTCGTCTCGGCGTCCGTCGTCGCTACGCGGCGTCGCCTCGACTTCGCGTTACGCTAAGACAGGGTGGCGGTGGTGTCACGTGCTCGTCTCGGCGTCCGTCGTCGCTACGCGGCGGCGTCGCCTCGACTTCGCGTAACCCTAAGATGAACATGGTGGCGGTGGTGTCGCGTGCTCCTCTTGGCGTTCGTCGTCGCTACCGCGACGATGTCGCCTCGACTTGCGTTACGATAAGACAGGGTGGCATTGGTGTCACGTGCTCGTCTCGGCGTCCGTCGTCGCTACGCGGCGTCCGCCTCGACTTCGCGTTGACCCTAAGATGAGCAGGGTGGCAGCGGTGTCGCGTGCTGCGTCTCGGCGTCGTCGTCTCTACGCGAAGCGTCGCCTCGACTCACGTTACGCTAAGCAGGGTGGCGGTGGTGTCACGTGCTCATCTCGGCGTCGTCGTCGCTACCGTGAGATGTCCGCTTCGACTCGCGTTACGCTAAGACAGGGTGGCAGTGGTGTCACGTGCTCATCTCGGCGTCGTCGTCGCTACGCGGCGGCGTCGCCTCGACTTCGCGTTACGCTAAGACAGGGTGGCGGTGGTGTCACGTGCTCGTCTCGGCGTCCGTCGTCGCTACGCGATGGCGTCGCCTCGACTTCGCGTTACGCTAAGACAGGGTGGCAGTGGTGTCACGTGCTCGTCTCGGCATCCGTCGTCGCTACCGCGACGACGTCCGCCTCGACTGGCGTTACCCTAAGATAGATAGGGTGGCAGTGGTGTCACGTGCTCATCTCGGCATCCGTCGTCGCTACCGCGACGACATCCGCCTCGACTCGCGTTACCCTAAGACAGGGTGGCAGTGGTGTCACGTGCTCGTCTCGGCGTCCCTCGTCGCTACCGCGACGATGTCCGCCTCGACCCACGTTATGCTAAGACAGGGTGGCATTGGTGTCACGTGCTCGTCTCGGCGTCCGTCGTCGCTACCGCGACGACGTCCGCCTTGACTCACGTTACGCTAAGGCAGGGTGGCAATGGTGTCGCGTGCTGCGTCTCGGCGTCCGTTATGCGCTACGCGATGATGTCCGCCTCGACTCGCGTTACGCTAAGACAGGGTGGCGGTGGTGTCACGTGCTCGTCTCGGCGTCCGTCGTCGCTACCGCGATGACGTCTGCCTCGACTCGCGTAACCCTAAGATGAACATGGTGGCGGTGGTGTCACGTGCTCCTCTTGGCGTTAAATCGTCGCTACGTGGCGGCGTCGCCTCGACTTACGTTATGATAAAGGCAGGGTGGCATTGGTGTCACGTGCTCGTCTCGGCGTTCGTCGTCGCTACGCGGCGGCGTCCTCGACTTCGCGTGACCCTAAGATGAACAGGTGGCAGCGGTGTAGCGTGCTGCGTCTCGGCGTCCGTCGTCTCTACGCGAGCGTCGCCTCGACTCACGTTACGCTAAGACAGGGTGGCAGTGGTGTCACGTGCTCATCTCGGCGTCCGTCGTCGCTACGCGGCGGCGTCCGCCTCGACTTCGCGTTACGCTAAGGCGGGTGGTAATGGTGTCACGTGCTCGTCTCGGCGTCGTCGTCGCTACGCGGCGGCGTCGCCTCGACTCGCGTGACCCTAAGATAGACAGGGTGGCAGCGGTGTAACGTGCCCGTCTCGGTGTCCGTCGTCTCTACCGCGAAGACGTCCGCGTCGACTCACGTTACGCTAAGACAGGGTGGCAGTGGTGTCACGTGCTCATCTCGGCGTCCGTCGTCGCTACCGCGACGACGTCCACCTTGACACGCGTTACGCTAAGACAGGGTGGTAATGGTGTCACGTGCTCGTCTCGGCGTCCGTCGTTGCTACCGCGACGATGTCCGCCTCGACTCTCGTAACGCCAAGACAGGATGGCATTAGTGTCACGTGCTTGTGTCGGTGTCCGTCATCGCTACCGCGACGACGTCCGCCTCGACTCGCGTTACGCTAAGACAGGGTGGCAGTGGTGTCACGTGCTCGTCTCGGCGTCCGTCGTCGCTACTGCGACGACGTCCGCCTCGACTCGCGTTACGCTAAGACAGGGTGGCAGTGGTGTCACGTGCTCGTCTCGGCGTCCGTCTTCGCTACAGCGACGACATCCGCCTCGACTTGCGTTACCCTAAGATAGATAGGGTGGCACTGGTGTCATGTGCTCATCTCGGCGTCTATCGTCGCTACCGCGAGGATGTCCGCCTCGACTCGCGTTACGCTAAGACAGGGTGGCAGTGGTGTCACGTGCTCGTCTCGGCGTCCGTCGTCGCTACCGCGACGACGTCCGCCTCGACTCGCGTTACGCTAAGACAGGGTGGCAGTGGTGTCACGTGCTCGTCTCGGCGTCCGTCATCGCTACCGCGACGACATCCGCCTCGACTTGCGTTACCCTAAGATAGATATGGTGGCAGTGGTGTCACGTGCTCATCTCGGCGTCTGTCGTCGCTACCGCGAGGACGTCCGCCTCGACTCGCGTTACGCTAAGACAGGGTGGCAGTGGTGTCACGTGCTCGTCTCGGCGTCCGTCGTCGCTACCGCGACGACGTCCGCCTCGACTCGCGTTACGCTAAGACAGGGTGGCAGTGGTGTCACGTGCTCGTCTCGGCGTCGTCGTCGCTACCGCGACGACGTCCGCCTCGACTGGCGTTACCCTAAGATAGATAGGGTGGCAGTGGTGTCACGTGCTCATCTCGGCGTCCGTCGTCGCTACCGCGACGACGTCCGCCTCGACTCGCGTTACCCTAAGACAGGGTGGCAGTGGTGTCACGTGCTCGTCTCGGCGTCCGTTATCGCTACGCGGCGGCGTCGCCTCGACCGCGTTATGCTAAGAGCAGGGTGGCGGTGGTGTCACGTGCTGCGTCTCGGCGTCGTCGTCGCTACGCGGCGGCGTCCGCCTCGACTCGCGTTACGCTAAGGCAGGGTGGCAATGGTGTCACGTGCTCGTCTCGGCGTCCGTTATGCGCTACGCGATGATGTCGCCTCGACTCGCGTTACGCTAAGACAGGGTGGCAGTGGTGTCACGTGCTTGTCTCGGCGTCCGTCGTCGCTACTACGACGACGTCCGCCTCGACTCGCGTTACGCTAAGACAGGGTGGCGGTGGTGTCACGTGCTCGTCTCGGCGTCCGTCGTCGCTACCGCGATGACGTCTGCCTCGACTCGTGTAACCCTAAGATAGACATGGTGGCAGTGGTGTCACGTGCTCCTCTTGGCGTTCGTCGTCGCTACCGTGACGACGTCCGCCTCGACTTGCGTTACGATAAGACAGGGTGGCATTGGTGTCACGTGCTCGTCTCGGCGTTCGTCGTCGCTACCGCGACGACGTCCGCCTCGACTCGCGTAACCCTAAGATAGACAGGGTGGCAGCGGTGTAACGTGCTCGTCTCGGCGTCCGTCGTCTCTACCGCGAAGACGTCCGCCTCGACTCGCGTTACGCTAAGACAGGGTGGCAGTGGTGTCACGTGCTCGTCTCGGCGTCCGTCGTCGCTACCGCGACGACGTCCGCCTCGACTCGCGTTACCCTAAGATAGATATGGTGGCAGTGGTGTCACGTGCTCATCTCGGCGTCTGTCGTCGCTACGCGGGCGTCGCCTCGACTTCGCGTTACGCTAAGACAGGGTGGCCGTGGTGTCACGTGCTCGTCTCGGCGTCCGTCGTCGCTACCGCGACGACGTCCGCCTCGACTCGCGTTACGCTAAGACAGGGTGGCGGTGGTGTCACGTGCTCGTCTCGGCGTCCGTCGTCGCTACGCGGCGGCGTCGCCTCGACTTGGCGTTACCCTAAGATAGATAGGGTGGCGGTGGTGTCACGTGCTCATCTCGGCGTCCGTCGTCGCTACGCGGCGGCGTCGCCTCGACTTCGCGTTACCCTAAGACAGGGTGGCGGTGGTGTCACGTGCTGCGTCTCGGCGTCCGTCGTCGCTACGCGGCGGCGTCCGCCTCGACCGCGTTACGCTAAGGCAGGGTGGCGGTGGTGTCGCGTGCTCGTCTCGGCGTCCGTCGTCGCTACGCGGCGGCGTCGCCTCGACTCGCGTTACGCGCTAAGCAGGGTGGCCATGGTGTCACGTGCTCGTCTCGGCGTCCGTTGGCGCTACGCGGCGGCGTCGCCTCGACTTCGCGTTACCCTAAGGCAGGGTGGCGGTGGTGTCACGTGCTCGTCTCGGCGTCGTCGTCGCTACGCGGCGGCGTCCGCCTCGACTCGCGTTACGCTAAGACAGGGTGGCAGTGGTGTCACGTGCTCGTCTCGGCGTCCGTCGTCGCTACCGCGACGACGTCCGCCTCGACTCGCGTTACGCTAAGACAGGGTGGCAGTGGTGTCACGTGCTCGTCTCGGCGTCCGTCGTCGCTACCGCGACGACGTCCGCCTCGACTTGCGTTACCCTAAGATAGATAGGGTGGCAGTGGTGTCACGTGCTCATCTCGGCGTCCGTCGTCGCTACCGCGACGATGTCCGCCTCGACTCGCGTTACGCTAAGACAGGGTGGCAGTGGTGTCACGTGCTCGTCTCGGCGTCCGTCGTCGCTACGCGGCGGCGTCCGCCTCGACTTCGCGTTACGCTAAGACAGGGTGGCGGTGGTGTCACGTGCTGCGTCTCGGCGTCCGTCGTCGCTACTGCGACGACGTCCGCCTCGACTCGCGTTACCCTAAGATAGATATGGTGGCAGTGGTGTCACGTGCTCATCTCGGCGTCTGTCGTCGCTACCGCGAGGACGTCCGCCTCGACTCGCGTTACGCTAAGACAGGGTGGCAGTGGTGTCACGTGCTCGTCTCGGCGTCCGTCGTCGCTACGCGGCGGCGTCGCCTCGACTTCGCGTTACGCTAAGACAGGGTGGCGGTGGTGTCACGTGCTCGTCTCGGCGTCGTCGTCGCTACGCGGCGGCGTCCGCCTCGACTGGCGTTACCCTAAGATAGATAGGGTGGCAGTGGTGTCACGTGCTCATCTCGGCGTCCGTCGTCGCTACCGCGACGACGTCCGCCTCGACTCGCGTTACCCTAAGACAGGGTGGCAGTGGTGTCACGTGCTCGTCTCGGCGTCCGTCGTCGCTACGCGGCGGCGTCGCCTCGACCGCGTTACGCTAAGACAGGGTGGCAGTGGTGTCACGTGCTCGTCTCGGCGTCCGTCGTCGCTACCGCGACGACGTCCGCCTCGACTCGCGTTACGCTAAGGCAGGGTGGCAATGGTGTCACGTGCTCGTCTCGGCGTCCGTCGTCGCTACGTGATGATGTCCGCCTCGACTCGCGTTACGCTAAGACAGGGTGGCCGTGGTGTCACGTGCTTGTCTCGGCGTCCGTCGTCGCTACTACGACGACGTCGCCTCGACCTCGCGTTACGCTAAGACAGGGTGGCGGTGGTGTCACGTGCTCGTCTCGGCGTCCGTCGTCGCTACGCGATGCGTCGCCTCGACTTCGCGTAACCCTAAGATGACATGGTGGCGGTGGTGTCACGTGCTCCTCTTGGCGTTAAATCGCTACCGCGGCGGCGTCGCCTCGACTTGCATTACGATAAGACAGGGTGGCATTGGTGTCGCGTGCTCGTCTCGGCGTTCGTCGTCGCTACGCGGCGGCGTCGCCTCGACTTCGCGTAACCCTAAGATGAGCGAGGGTGGCAGCGGTGTAGCGTGCTCGTCTCGGCGTCGTCGTCTCTACGCGCGAGCGTCGCCTCGACTCACGTTACGCTAAGACAGGGTGGCAGTGGTGTCACGTGCTCGTCTCAGCGTCCGTCGTCGCTACTGCGACGACGTCCGCCTCGACTCGCGTTACCCTAATATAGATATGGTGGCAGTGGTGTCACGTGCTCATCTCGGCGTCTGTCGTCGCTACCGCGAGGTCGTCCGCCTCGACTCGCGTTACGCTAAGACAGGGTGGCAGTGGTGTCACGTGCTCGTCTCGGCGTCCGTCGTCGCTACGCGCGACGTCCGCCTCGACTCGCGTTACGCTAAGACAGGGTGGCAGTGGTGTCACGTGCTCGTCTCGGCGTCCGTCGTCGCTACCGCGACGACGTCCGCCTCGACTGGCGTTACCCTAAGATAGATAGGGTGGCAGTGGTGTCACGTGCTCATCTCGGCGTCCGTCGTCGCTACCGCGACGACGTCCGCCTCGACTCGCGTTACCCTAAGACAGGGTGGCTGTGGTGTCACGTGCTCGTCTCGGCGTCCGTCGTCGCTACCGCGACGACGTCCGCCTCGACCCGCGTTATGCTAAGACAGGGTGGCAGTGGTGTCACGTGCTCGTCTCGGCGTCCGTCGTCGCTACCGCGACGACGTCCGCCTTGACTCACGTTACGCTAAGGCAGGGTGGCAATGGTGTCACGTGCTCGTCTCGGCGTCCGTTGTCGCTACCGCGATGATGTCCGCCTCGACTCGCGTTACGCTAAGACAGGGTGGCAGTGGTGTCACGTGCTTGTCTCGGCGTCCGTCATCGCTACTACGACGACGTCCGCCTCGACTCGCGTTACGCTAAGACAGGGTGGCGGTGGTGTCACGTGCTCGTCTCGGCGTCCGTCGTCGCTACCGCGATGACGTCTGCCTCGACCTCGTGTAACCCTAAGATAGACATGGTGGCAGTGGTGTCACGTGCTCCTCTTGGCGTTCCGTCGTCGCTACGTGGCGGCGTCGCCTCGACTTGCATTACGATAAGGCAGGGTGGCATTGGTGTCACGTGCTGCGTCTCGGCGTTCCGTCGTCGCTACGCGGCGGCGTCCGCCTCGACTTCGCGTAACCCTAAGATGAACAGGGTGGCAGCGGTGTAGCGTGCTCGTCTCGGCGTCGTCGTCTCTACGCGAAGGCGTCGCCTCGACTCACGTTACGCTAAGACAGGGTGGCAGTGGTGTCACGTGCTCGTCTCAGCGTCCGTCGTCGCTACTGCGGCGGCGTCGCCTCGACTTCGCGTTACCCTAAGATAGATATGGTGGCGGTGGTGTCACGTGCTCATCTCGGCGTCGTCGTCGCTACGCGAGCGTCGCCTCGACTTCGCGTTACGCTAAGACAGGGTGGCGGTGGTGTCACGTGCTGCGTCTCGGCGTCCGTCGTCGCTACGCGGCGGCGGCGCCTCGACTTCGCGTTACGCTAAGACAGGGTGGCAGTGGTGTCACGTGCTCGTCTCGGCGTCCGTCGTCGCTACCGCGACGACGTCCGCCTCGACTGGCGTTACCCTAAGATAGATAGGGTGGCAGTGGTGTCACGTGCTCATCTCGGCGTCCGTCGTCGCTACCGCGGCGACGTCCGCCTCGACTCGCGTTACCCTAAGACAGGGTGGCAGTGGTGTCACGTGCTCGTCTCGGCGTCCGTCGTCGCTACGCGGCGATGTCGCCTCGACCGCGTTATGCTAAGACAGGGTGGCGGTGGTGTCACGTGCTGCGTCTCGGCGTCCGTCGTCGCTACGCGGCGGCGTCGCCTCGACTCACGTTACGCTAAGGCTGGGTGGCAATGGTGTCACGTGCTCGTCTCGGCATCCGTTGGCGCTACCGCGATGATGTCCGCCTCGACTCGCGTTACGCTAAGACAGGGTGGCAGTGGTGTCACGTGCTTGTCTCGGCGTCCGTCATCGCTACTACGACGATGTCCGCCTCGACTCGCGTTACGCTAAGACAGGGTGGCGGTGGTGTCACGTGCTCGTCTTGGCGTCCATCGTCGCTACCGCGATGACGTCTGCCTCGACTCGCATAACCCTAAGATAGACATGGTGGCAGTGGTGTCACGTGCTCCTCTTGGCGTTCGTCGTCGCTACCGTGGCGACGTCCGCCTCGACTTGCATTATGATAAGACAGGGTGGCATTGGTGTCACGTGCTCGTCTCGGCGTTCGTCGTCGCTACCGCGACGACGTCCGCCTCGACTCGCGTGACCCTAAGATAGACAGGGTGGCAGCGGTGTAACGTGCCCGTCTCGGCGTCTGTCGTCTCTACGCGAGCGTCGCCTCGACTCACGTTACGCTAAGACAGGGTGGCAGTGGTGTCACGTGCTCCGTCTCGGCGTCCGTCGTCGCTACGCGATGACGTCGCCTCGACATCGCGTTACGCTAAGACAGGGTGGTAATGGTGCACGTGCTCGTCTCGGCGTCCGTCGTCGCTACGCGGCGGCGTCCGCCTCGACTCGCGTAACCCTAAGATAGGCATGGTGGCCATGGTGTCACGTGCTCGTCTCGGCGTCCGTCGTTGCTACCGCGACGATATCTGCCTCGACTCGCGTAACGCCAAGACATGGTGGCATTAGTGTCACGTGCTTGTCTCGTCGTCCGTCGTCGCTACTGCGGCGGCGTCGCCTCGACTTCGCGTTACGCTAAGGCAGGGTGGTAGTGGTGTCACGTGCTGCGTCTCGGCATCCGTCGTGCGCTACGCGGCGGCGTCGCCTCGACTCTCGTTACGCTAAGACTTGGTGGCAGTGGTGTCACGTGCTCGTCTCGGCATTCGTCATCGCTACCGCGACGTCATCCGCCTCGACTTGCGTTACCCTAAGATAGATAGGGTGGCAGTGGTGTCACGTGCTCATCTCGGCGTCGTAAATCGCTACGCGGGCGTCCGCCTCGACTTCGCGTTACGCTAAGACAGGGTGGCGGTGGTGTCACGTGCTGCGTCTCGGCGTCCGTCGTTGCTACGCGGCGGCGTCGCCTCGACTTCGCGTTACGCTAAGACGAGGTGGCGGTGGTGTCACGTGCTGCGTCTCGGCGTCCGTCGTCGCTACGCGGCGGCGTCCGCCTCGACTTGCGTTACCCTAAGATAGATAGGGTGGCGGTGGTGTCACGTGCTCATCTCGGCGTCGTCGTCGCTACTGCGGCGGCGTCGCCTCGACTTCGCGTTACCCTAAGACAGGGTGGCAGTGGTGTCACGTGCTCGTCTCGGCGTCCGTCGTCGCTACGCGATGGAGTCCGCCTCGACCTCGCGTTATGCTAAGACAGGGTGGCCGTGGTGTCACGTGCTCGTCTCGGCGTCCGTCGTCGCTACGCGGCGGCGTCGCCTCGACTTCGCGTTACGCTAAGCGAGGGTGGCGGTGGTGTCGCGTGCTGCGTCTCGGCGTCCGTCGTCGCTACGCGGCGGCGTCGCCTCGACTCGCGTTACGCTAAGGCAGGGTGGCAATGGTGTCACGTGCTGCGTCTCGGCGTCCGTTGTCGCTACGCGGCGATGTCGCCTCGACTTCGCGTTACGCTAAGAGCAGGGTGGCGGTGGTGTCACGTGCTTGTCTGGCGTCCGTCGTCGCTACTACGGCGGCGTCCGCCTCGACTTCGCGTTACGCTAAGACAGGGTGGCGGTGGTGTCACGTGCTGCGTCTCGGCGTCCGTCGTCGCTACGCGATGGCGTCGCCTCGACTTCGCGTAACCCTAAGATGAGCAGGGTGGCGGTGGTGTCACGTGCTCGTCTTGGCGTTCGTCGTTGCTACGCGGCGGCGTCGCCTCGACTTGCGTTACGTTAAGACAGAGTGGCATTGGTGTCGCGTGCTCGTCTCGGCGTTCGTCGTCGCTACGCGGCGGCGTCGCCTCGACTCGCGTGACCCTAAGATAGATAGGGTGGCAGCGGTGTAACGTGCTCGTCTCGGCGTCGCCGTCTCTACCGCGAAGACGTCCGCCTCGACTCACGTTACGCTAAGACAGGGTGGCAGTGGTGTCACGTGCTCGTCTCGGCGTCCGTCGTCGCTACCGCGACGACGTCCGCCTCGACTCGCGTTACGCTAAGACAGGGTGGTAATGGTGTCACGTGCTCGTCTCGGCGTCCGTCGTTGCTACGCGATGACGTCCGCCTCGACTCGCGTAACCCTAAGATGGCAGGGTGGCCATGGTGTCACGTGCTCGTCTCGGCGTCGTCGTTGCTACGCGGCGATGTCGCCTCGACTCGCGTTACGCCAAGGCAGGGTGGCATTGGTGTCGCGTGCTTGTCTCGGCGTCCGTCGTCGCTACGCGGCGGCGTCGCCTCGACTTCGCGTTACGCTAAGACAGGGTGGCGGTGGTGTCACGTGCTCGTCTCGGCGTCCATCGTCGCTACGCGGCGGCGTCGCCTCGACTCGCGTTACGCTAAGACAGGGTGGCGGTGGTGTCACGTGCTGCGTCTCGGCGTCCGTCGTCGCTACGCGGCGACATCGCCTCGACTTGCGTTACCCTAAGATAGATAGGGTGGCGGTGGTGTCACGTGCTTATCTCGGCGTCGTCGTCGCTACGCGAGGGCGTCGCCTCGACTTCGCGTTACGCTAAGACAGGGTGGCGGTGGTGTCACGTGCTCGTCTCGGCGTCGTCGTCGCTACGCGGCGATCGTCCGCCTCGACTTCGCGTTACGCTAAGACAGGGTGGCGGTGGTGTCACGTGCTGCGTCTCGGCGTCCGTCGTCGCTACGCTGCGGCGTCCGCCTC
>JAHIAM010013107.1:0-17724 GCA_021605205.1 Aegilops longissima
AATGGCGGCCGTGGATGGCTACTGATGCCGTCGCCGCTCCTCGTCGAGCTGGCACAGGTGGCGAGTTCTGAACGTAGCGCCGGCTTAGAAGCGACAAGCCGCTCCGTCGGGCGAGGAGAGGTGGATCAGCGACTGCATAGCTTCGTATCCGTGAGCTACCAGCCCGGCTTGATCGGAATAACTACTCGTCGTAAGCCATTGTAAGTGGACAAAATGGTGGAGGAGATAGGAAGCGGCGGAGTGTGCGATTCTTGGCGGCGTTTGGCCTCATTTAAATAGGAGATTAAATAGATGGCGGGCGGGAGGAGCTTCGGCGGCGTTGCGTTTCGCCGGCCGGTCATGAGCAGGCGTGTGTCGAGTGGGTTTCTCGGCTTCCACAGGCGGGTTTCATGGGCGTTTGAATGCTGCGGGCGTGTTCAGCGGGTGTGCGCGAGTGGCGCCCTCGACTCGACCTAGGACACCGCACCGTTCTTCCAGCGGCGTGTGGGCTCTTTGGGTGCATAGCCTGCATGTCGATGACCGCGAGACAGCGCCGCGAAGGAACCTTTGGTGGGCGGGCGGCGAGCGGGCATTTCATAAACCAATGATTATTCATAGAGTGTGGCGTCATCTTTTCATGTAGATAAGCCTACTATGTTGATAGCCCGTTCGATCGTTATGATTCATAAAGACCACTGCAAACATCAATGTTACGCTTATCACGATAAGATTGATTAATACTCATAACAATCCATGTCCTTAACAAAGGGTGCATGCCGTATAGGTTGGCGTGTGTCTTGCGTCGTGTGTTGTGTGCATGCGGCGTGCGAGTGTTGCGTGCGTGCAAGGTGCGTTCGATGTTGCATGCATGGGTTTGTACATGCGTGTGTTCGTGAGTGCATATGCGTGTCGGTGTTGCCGCCGGCATGCGTCGCGTGTTGCGTGTCGATGTTGCGCCTACATGTGTGTGTCTTGCATGCATGCATGTATCGTCGAGGTGAGCTACGTCGGTCGGTGACTTTTCATCTCTGGTCATTAGATTTTCCGGCTGTTGGATCGAAATCAAGGGCCTCCGGTTTATCATCAAACTCCACCCCACGAGCACTTGACCACCACGGCGAAGCCGACCCGCCCGCCGCCGGCAACCGCCCTCCCGAAACCACTCCCCACCGCGGTCGCGCCCTTGCAGCCATCCTCTAGCCCCCCACTGAGCTTTTCTCGGGGATCCCCACCGCCGCAATGAAGCGCCCCTTCCAACCACGGTGCTGCCAACGAGGTCTCACGAGTTTGAATACCCACCAACCACTAATTTATTACCACTTCATCCCCTTCATACTCTGTGTGTGGGTGGGCCCTATGGTAATGTCTTGTTGCTGAATGTGGACCATTTGGTGGTCGATTGATCGTGTTATCAACAAATTACGGAGCTGTATGGTGAGCGTGTGACCGTATGATCACCCTAAAATGTACTCCTATTTTATTAACATAATGCAGACTAAAACTACCATTTCTTTCTTTCATATCTGGGCTGCAAGTGGGCCCCATGGTTCTGGCCCGATGGTGCAACACTAGTTGCACCTCGTGGAATTGTTATTGGTCGATTTATTGTGTCATCAACAAAATCTGAGTTATGCGGGTGAGCGGTGACCGTATAATCATGATATGTATTTGTTTAACGCAGTGCAGAGCGCAAGGGCTCATATATCGCGCAAGCACTCACGCTATAAGCGCACACGCGAACCCTACCCCTATGAGCACCTTGAGAGTGGTCCAGCATATAAGATCTTGAGATTTTCAGAAGTCACCATAGGTGCCTCGTGGTCGAGTGGGCGTCTCCTCCCCTTGAGCGTACATGCGGAAAATACTAAAATTAACACAAGATAAATCGAGCACCGGACTTTAACCTTGGTGGGCTTAGAAACCACTGTCCTCTAACCATCCAACCACATGTTGGTTAGCACGACAAAATGTATGTGGTGACCGTGATGAGCTTATTTTGAAGTCCGGTGACCATATCGTGCTTTCGCTTCAAATCGTGGTTGTAAGTGTATCAACAAAATACGAACCGCATCAAATGCAAAAGTCCGTCGATGTCATCAACAAAATATGGAGGCGTATCGTGAGCTAGAATCGTTGTACTATTGTACTATGCTTATTTTCTTAGTGGCCGATTGTGTGTGTGGTGTGGTGGGCACATCATTTCTAGTTGTGGTGGGTCAACATGAAGACTCATGGGTGGTTCTATCCTGCGCCACATATAGGTTGGACCGAGGCGTGTTATCTGAAGACCCATGTGGAGGACTCGGTACAACACGAAGCTACAGTCGCGGAGGACTCTATCCCCACTAGTGATAAGCCGACTATATATGATTTGTAACCCTAGGCCCTTAGTATGTTATACAAGCTTGGGGGCTAGTTAAATCGATAGTATACACACGCACAATGCACGGTATTCACGTGTACTTTGTACACACCCTATCACTAATATCTGATACCGAGGAGTAGGCTCTTTCTCCAAGCTGCAAGGTCCGATCCGAACTAGGGTAAAACTATGCCTCGTATTACCATCCAGCCTAACAGCCGGGATATCCTACAAATGATATGATGAAATCATATCGCCAACTACTAAAGCAGAGGTGTGTCGAGGCAATGTGTGCGAGAGGCCTAAAGATAATGTGCGTGCGGGAGACACGTAGCCACATATATAGTGCGTATAGAGGCAAGTAGAGACCGTGCATATGTATATATGCATGTGAGAGAAATAGTGTTTTCAATTGAGATTAGTGAAAGAGTGGTACATAGTAGTCGAGAAAGAGGCGAGAGAAGCAGGAGAGCATGTCGTGAGACACCCGACACCACGAGAGATTGTGAGCATGTGTGAAAGATAAATGCCGATGCATATAAAGTGTGTGCACTTATCGTTAGATAGAAGATATATATACAGCGTTTGTGAGGCAGGCGAGGCATAGTGCATCTATGTGTAAAAGCGGTTCTCGCATTATATTAAAATATAAATGGCATTATTATTTTTGGATGAGATCATGAATTTTGCAAATTACGTATGGACGAAAATTGGTCTATCAGACACCCATACTCTATTGAATTCTAGCATATGCATGTGTTTATTTCATATTATCGATCCATAGAGTGAGGCGGTTTGAAATACAGGCAATGGATGCTTTTGCAATTCATATATAAACATTAATTAGTGCACTCCATGTTGTTAGTGTGAAGCACTTTATACATTTGTCACTTGCATGGATACATTCAAATTGCTAGCTACGAAATAGAATACATGTCGAATTCAACATAAAGGGGTTTGAAGATTGAATTCTAGGAAGTGCATTCATCTGTTTGAACCGAGATAATGGCATTTGTAAATCAGATGTAAAGGGGCATCAATCTTTGTTGTGAGTTTGAACATGCTATATATATTCATACGCATATCTAACTTTTTTGCAACCAAGGAGATTATATACGGAACCATGCATGAGCGAGGTAAGTTGCATATTTTTTAATATATACTCGTGTACAATGTATATTCAAATGTACCCCTCCATTCCAAAATAATCGTAGCTTTAGGATTTTCAAGAGTAAAGATTTGTGAAGTTTGACAAATCCTGAAAGTTCAATTCAAGAGAACCAAGCGTTAATGCTACGCTCCCAGATATTGAGCAAGCGCCAAATAGGCTCTGGTCACCCAAAACGCTTGAGACTAATGTTTTGGTGGTAGGAAATTACTATCGACTCGGCCCGTGTAGCCTATCGGCCCGATGTCCAAGGTCTAAACAGGGTAGGTTTGTAACTTCACCAAGCGCCTGATCTCAACCGCCTCGAGAAGCATTCATCAGCGTGGCGCCTACCCATCTTGCTCGGCGAAATCTATCCGCCACATTTGGGACACTGACATGGTGTCCTACCCCAACCCATGTATGTCCGAAATTTTAGATGGGGCAAAGTTTGTAACTTTCCCCAAATTTCAAACAAGCGCTTCTCAAACGAAACATTGTTCCCCTTAGTTCCCGCCTCCCTTCGTTTCCCATTCATGCTCAGTGGCGGCACGCCCTCTCCACCACATGAAACCCCATCCTCGTCATTCTCCACCCCATAGCGGCCAATCCACCGCCCTCCTCCATCACGCGGGCGGTACCCGGCGTCGTCGTCAGCATAGCGCAACCACAACACCCTCAAGGACTTAGCAGTGAAGCGGCGAGCTGCCTCCACGACGCCGGCCGGCGTGCGCCGTGCAGAACCACTCCGACCATGCCGTCCTGCACCTCGCTGCTGCGGCTCCATGCTATAACCGTCCACCGCACGGGCTGTTCCCTTCTGCCGTCGTTCGCCGCCTCGGATCTGCTTCCCGCGCCGACAGGCGGCCACCACCAGACTCAACAACTTGGCCATGGGTTGCGTCCAAGGCTGCACCATCCTCCACAACTTCTAGTTTCCGGTGAACAACAAGAAGATCGTCGGAAAAAGCAGAAGGAGGACACAACCTTGCCAGGCGAAAGAGGTACTCCTCTTCCCTTATTAGATGCAAATCTTCGTCTCCGCTCACCGTATTCATC
This sequence comes from Aegilops longissima, assembly GCA_021605205.1. Taxonomy (NCBI): domain Eukaryota; kingdom Viridiplantae; phylum Streptophyta; class Magnoliopsida; order Poales; family Poaceae; genus Aegilops; species Aegilops longissima. The sequence goes on from JAHIAM010013107.1 coordinate 4,548, forward strand.
CCAAGAAATAAACTAGTTGGCGCTTCTTCGCATCTTCTTCGTGATACTAAATGCACAAGGTTTCCTTCCTTTTACTATTTCACCTTTGCTAGAGGTCATTAGCCTGCTGGATTTCAATTCAGGGTCGATCGAACCGCAATTAAAAAGCGCACCGCTTAGGCGTGCGGAGCACCTAATCCGCCTATTCCCGAGGAAGCGGCGCGCCGGTGTCTATCATAGGGGTGTGGGCGCCTGAGCTGCTTGCGCCCAGTGGAGGTCGGGGGGCTTGAATGGATGGCGGCGGTGCCAAGCTGCAGGTGCGGTGGTCGAGGAGGTGCAGGTAGGGGAGGAATACTAGGCCGGTGGTCGTTGGCGTTTGAGGAAGATCGTCAACTGTTGGTTGGAGGTAGATGAAAGCGATCTGCCCGTTCTTTGTACATCAGACGGTTCGAAAAAATGGGTGACCTATTTGCTTTCAGTTGTTGTTATTTTCATAGAATCCTGTAGTAATTTAGTGTGACATGCATGTTGTAGAGCTATCATATGTCTCCGTCATTTATTTCTCACCGGCTGCTATACTGCTACCTTTACACTATACTAATTGTGCACACACTTCACCCATACTCACACTAATGTTTTTTTATGCATGGGTATTTCAGGACTACTGGCGCGGTGTTGATGAATGCAGAAAAGAAAAGGCAATCGCTCGTGTAATTCGAAGATAAGCACTAAGCGTTCAGGCTCTAATGGAGTGCGATGTCGTGATTGGAGACGATAAACTTAGCTCTGCGATTGATGATCTCAATTGCACACAACCATCCAGGTGCTTGCTTTAACCCGCGTTGTCAAATGTGGTTGCATGTTGCATATAATGTCTAGCTTGTATTGCTTCCAATTTGGTTAAATTGCATCCTTACTTTACATTATACCTTTGATAATGACATGCCTTCCTGTTTTTATACATACTACATATGTCTATTAACCATGTTTGTACATCAAACTAATGCTCTTTGTATCCTCATCAATCACTTATGATAAAGCAGACACCGAGTGGAGTTCTTGTGAGGCGCCCTACTCGTTTAAAGAGTGCGTGTCATCCTCCCACATGATTCTCAAGAAGCAGCAAGGCTAAATGAAGATAGTCAGCGTAGCTCTCTAGTTGATCACTGCAATTCCACACACCACCATCGCATGTGCTTGCTCTTACTTGGCGGTGTGATATGTGGTTGCATGTTGCATATGGTGTCTACCTTGTAATGCTTCTAATTAGGGTAAATTGCATACCTTAGTTAACACATTATACTGTGAATATGACATGCCTTCTGTTTTTGGTACATACTCGTCTTTCTATTAACCATGTTCTTACATCAAACTACTTTTCTTGTGTATCCCTCATCAATGCTCCTAATTTGTTTAATTGCATCTCCTTAGCTTACACATTATACATGTGAATATGACCGCCTTCTGTTTTTGGTACATACTACATCGCCTATGACACCATGTTCTTACATCAAACTCTTGTTCTTGTGTATCCTGCGTCTATAAACTTATGATGAGATAGTCAGCGCGTGGGTTAATAAGAGGCTAATACTCTTATAAAGAATGCAATTTCATCCTCTCCATGATTCTCAAGAAATAGCAAGCCTAAATGAAGATATTGAGCGTAGCTCTGTGCACGAAGCGCACTTCCCCTACACCACCATCACAGGTGCTTGCTCTAACCCGATGTGATATGTGGTTGCATGTTGCATCTGATGTCTAGCTTGTAATGCTTCTAATTAGGGTAAATTGCATCTGCTTGGTTTACACACTATACTGTGAATATGACATGCCTTCCTATTTTTGGTACACACTACATCTATGTGTTAACCTTGTTCTTACATGAAACTACCTCTCTTACGTATCTGCATCAATCACTTACGATGAGTACGCCTTTATTCGTTTCATCTTTCATATGGTTTCTAGCTTGCATCGATTCTAACAAGTTCAAGCACCTTGTGCTTAGTTTACACTTATACATCATACATGTCAATATGTCACGCCGTCATGTTTTTCATACATATTCCATCCTCCTATCATGCGGTTTGCCTTACATGAAAGTAGTGTTAGCCCGTATCATGCATCAATGAGTTACGAAGAGCAAATTTTATTCCTTTTTCTTGTGGGTTTGACTTGACAAGGCAAAATCAAGAAAGAGGAAGGAAAAAATAAGGAAAGCGATGATGGTGGTCCTCTGCACAACGTAGCAGACATCTGTGCCGATTCTCCTTGTCTTGATAGTGCATTACAAGGTCAAGTCTCCGCTCCCTACTCCACCATCCAAGGTGCTTGCTCTAACTTGGCGGTGTGATATCTGGTTGCATGTTGCATATAGTGTCTAGCTCGTATTGCTCCTAATTAGTGTAAACTACATCGCATAGCTTACACATGATACATGTGAATATGACACGCTTTCTGTTTTTGGTACATACTATATCATCTATCACACCATGTTTTACATGAAACTACTCTTCTTGTGTATCTGCATCAGTCACTTATGATGGGACACCTTTAAGTTAGCGATGTGATATTGGTTTGCGTCTTGAATAAGATTTCTAGCATGTATTGCTTCTAGTTTGATGAGCATAGCCTATGGCGAGGCAGTTTTAACTTGGCGAGTGATATTGATTGCACCTTCCATATGGTGTCTTGCGGTGTTTCTAATTTGTCAAAGTGCCTTACCTTAGTTACCACATCATAGCTGTGAATATGTCAAGCCGTCCATTTTTTGTACATATTCCATCCTCGTATCATGACTTTGCCTTTCATCAGTAGTGTTAAGTCGGTATCATGCATGAATGAGTTACGAAGAAGCGAATGATATTCCTTTTTCTTGTCGGTATGACCTCACAATGCAAAATCAATAAAGCTGAAGCAAATTGGCAAAGCCTTTGGATGATGGTGGTCCTTAGAACAAGCTGAAATGGAGGTTCTCTCAGATTCTACTCCGCCATCCTCCCAACAAGATTAGCAAGACAATGCAAGGCTAGGCAGTCAATGTAGTTGTGTAGATGATGAGCACATCTCCCTACTCCACCATCACAGTGCTTGCTCTAACTTGGCACTATTATATGTGGTTGCATGTTGCGTATGATGTCTAGCTTGTATTGCTTCTAACTTTGTTGAATTGCATCTGCTTACTTTACACATAATGCTGTGAATATGACATGTGTTCTGTTTCTACATCAGGACTACTATTCTTGTATATCCGCATCGGTCACTTATGATAAGGCACCTTTAAATGCATCCTTGTGATATTGGTTATGTCTTGCATATGATTTCTAGCATGTAATGCTTCTAATTTTTGAAGCATATACAGTTTGAACTTGGCGAGTGATATTAGTTACATCTTTCATATGGTGTCTAGCTTGCAGTGCTTCTAATTTGTTGAAATGCCTTACCTTAGTTACCACATCATAGGTGTGAATATGTCACACCATCCTGTTTTCATATATATTCCGTCCTCGCATCATGTGTTTGCCTTTCATCCGAGTAGTGTTAAATCGTATCATGCATGAATGAGTTACGAAGGCGAATTTTATTCCTTTTCTTATCGGTTTGACTTCACAATGCAAAATCATTACAGCTGAAGGAAATTAGTCCGGTGGATGATGGTGGTCCTTGAACAACTCAAGCAGGGGTTCTCTCGATTCTACTCGCCATCCTCCCAACATGATTAGCAAGACAACACAAGGCTGGGCGTCAGCGTAGTTAGGTAGATGATGAGCACATCTCCCTACTCCACCATCACGTGCTTGCTCTAACTTGATACTATTATATGTGGTTGCATGTTGTGTATGATGTCTAGCTTATATTGCTTCTAACTTGAATTGCATGCTTAGTTTACACATAATGCATGTGAATATGACATGTGTTCTGTTTCTAGAACATACGTGTACATGATGAGCACATCTCCCTACTCCACCATCACAGTGCTTGCTCTTACTTGGGCTGTTATCGTGGTTGCGTTTTCGTATGATATCTAGTTTGTATTGCTTGATTATGTTGAATTGCATCTGCGTAGCTTACAACTTATACCTAGCGATCACTTACCCATAAGACACATTTAACTTGGGACTGTGATGTAGGTTGCATATTGCATTGTCTTCTAGCTTGTCTGCTTCTAATTTCTTGAAATTGCACCTTAGCAAGACACTTTTTACTGATAGAGTGATATTGGTTGCATGTTCATATGGTGCCTAGCTTTCATTTCTTCTAATTTTGTTGAAATGCCTTCCGCTTACTATTTTTCATACATATTCCATCCTCCTATAAATGCGTGTGAATATGAAGCGCTGTCTTTTTGTATATATTCCATCCTCCTATCCTCGCTTGCCTTACATCAAAGTAGTGTTAAATCGTATCATGCATCAACTAGTTATCGAGCTAATTTTATTCATCTTCTTGTGGTTTTGACTTCATAAGGCATATCGGAAAATAGGAAGGAAAAGAGTAAGTTAGGGGATGTTGGTGGTCCTCCTTCAGCTAAGCAGAGACTCTCTAGATTTGCCACTACTCGCTAATGAAGTTGAAGTCCCAAGTCTACATGATGAGTTCATCTCCCATACTCCACCATCGAGTGCTTGCTCTAAGTTGACATTGTGATAATTGGTTTCATGTTGCATATGTTGTCTAGCTGTGTTTCTTCTATTTTGATTAAATTGCACTCTGAGTTTATACATTATACATGTGCAAATGACATGGCTTTACGTGTCTAGAAAACACTGCATCTATCTATCATACCATGTTCTTGCATCAAAGTACTGCTGTTGTGTATCCCGCGTCACTCACTCATGATTGGACGGTTTTAACATTGCAGTTTGATAGTGGTTGCAACTTGCATTGATTTCTACGTTGTACTGCTTCTAATTTTTGAATTGCCACTTATGACAAGACACTTTTAACTTGGCGAGTAATATTGGTTGCATCTTTCATATGGTGTCTAGCTTGCATTACTTCTATTTTCTTGAAAATCATACCTTAGTTTGCACATCGTAGCTGTGAATATGTCATGACGTCTGTTTTCTTACATATTCCATCCTCATACGGTTGTCTTACATCAAAGTATTGCTTATGCGTATCATGCATCAATGAGTTATGAAGAGTGATTTTATTCTTTTGTGTTGTGGGTCACTTGACATGGGAAAGTCAAAAAGAGCAAGGAAAATAATATAGTAGGGAGTGTTGTTACTCGTCGGGTGAAAGCGGAAAAGGTTACTGCCGTCAAGATTCTCTTGGTAGTTATAGTGCGATAGAAGGTCCAAGTCCACGGTTAAATCTACAAACACGGTACCACCTGCTCCACCGGATGCAGCATTCGCTTCAAGCGTACCGACATCTCAACCAGTTACTCGTTCGTTTGCACGGGCGGCGGTTCCCAAGCTGCCTTCACACCTAACACTACTTCGAAACCTTGCTAACACAAGCAGGACTTGGCAAGATCAGATGAACCTCATGAGCATCAACACCAAGGCGGTACTGACCGAGTCAAGTTGCGTTCCATGCTCCTTTATATGTACTCTCACGGTTTGATGTACACTAACACTTTCCATATTCGTTGTTGAACTAGCACCACGCATGGCGAAGCAGACATCAGGGATAATGCTTGCAGATTAACAAAATCTAAAGGAGGAAGAATGGAGATCCATTTTGAGGCAGGTTTAAAAAGGCCACGTGATGCTCTGAGTCATCAAGTTAGTATCGGAGGCAGCCGTTGCCGTCGGTGTCATGCATGTATCCTCCAGCGTGGATCCGATCAGGAATGAGAAAGACAATACCAGGTTTAACACCTTCCTTGACCATTTATCCGTAAGTAATGTTATTCATCAATTAGTAATATTGTCTTGCTCATCCCATACTTTCTAGCTTCCTCCTAATAAGACTCACATTCTTTTTCAGCAGATGAGGTTCAAGTTGGATCCGAAAGATGATGCAACTTAACAAGCATGCACTCATGTTTTTCGATCGCTTTCTGCGACGATGTCGGTACCACCTTAGAAAATCTCACTTTGAAGGCAAGGCTAACAATGAAATCTCCCAAACATCTCGAGTGGAATATATTACGAGATGAAGGCTGGACAGCCCTCGTTAAACAGTGCGATCAAAGTATCGGGTAGGCTATATGTATTTGATCAGGACCACATATTGAACTTGTATTTATGTATGTGCCTTAAAGTGTATCTTCTTCTAGGCTAACTATTTGAAGAACAAAACCAACCATTCTAAAGTGAAATTCCAACGAGACAACGGGATCTCGTTGCTATATTGCACCTTGTGAGGCTCTTGTAAATAGCTGCTACTTCCTTCTTTTTTGTGCCATATTATCGTATCTATGTTGACTTGTTCCAAATCTGAGAGGAAAGCCCGTGCGGACCAAAAGAACCTGAACTGAATGCGATTGCAAATCTTCAAGGATTGCCACACCATTAAGATGAAGGGCATGAGCACACCAGTTCAAGCCTTGTTGTAAGTCCTTACTCCTCCTGCCTTGAACTGATTGAGTCTTGTGATGTGTTCATTTAACTACTTGGTTTGCAGCCAATGTCGATTACTCTGTTCACTTTTATTCCAGTTGTCTTAACGTATCATTTCACCTTACATGGTTTAAAAGAGATGAAGGATATTCTTTTGGTCTTGATCGTAATCTAGTTGTTATGTTCACGTCGCTTTACAATGATAAAATAGCATGCTTGTTTTATATCTGTTTGCCCATGATATGAATGATGTCATACTATGTTCATCCTACTTTAAACCATGTCTCTTTTATCCTTAGATGTCAGCGAATGTGAGGAAATAGACAATCTGATGGGCATGCTACATGGACATATGTTCGAAAGTGATTTTATTATGTAGTTGGCACTACAATACATGCTAATGTATTACGATAGTTCACCAAAATAAGTTATGTATAAGCGTTTAACCTACTTTGTTTGTTTTGTCTCATTAGTAACTTATCGGTACACTAATCTACAAGTTGAACTTTGAGGAAGCTATGGAACAAATGATTGAACAGCCACAACCACGAAGGTGGCGAGGCTACTACGAGGCACAATGTAACGCCCGGATTCGATCGCCGGTGTCCGCATTATTATCTGTCTTTGCCATGTCATGTGCTTGCGTGTTGCACTTTTCCATGTCATCATATGCATTTCATATCGTGTCATCATGTGCATTTCATTTTGCATACGTGTTCGTTTCATGCATCGAGCATTTTCCCGTTGTCCGTTTTGCAATCCGGCACTCCTATGTCTCCGGCGCCCCTTCTTGCCTCTCTTAGTTGCGGGTATTAAACTTTCTCGGAATGGCCGAGGTTTGTCAAGCGGCCTTGGTATAGCACCGATAGACCGCTGTCAAGTTTCGTGCCATTTGGAGGTCGTTTGGTACTCAGCAGTTAACAGGGTAACCGTAAAGCCTCCTTCTCTTTGCAGCCGCCCCTTCCAAAGTGGCCCAAAAACCCAACAAACTCCCCTCCATGCTCTCGATGCGTTCGATCACGATCGTGTGGCAGCGCGCTCATTTGGACTCTCTAGCTCCCTCCACCTATATAAATGTGTCTCCCCGAAATTCGCGGATGAATCCACCCTAACCTAGCCTCTTCCTCCTCCCTGCGCAGACCGTCCACCCGCCACCGGACACGTCTGCGCCGCTCGAACCACTCACAGCGTGCCAGCGCCCAGCCCTCTCCTCCTCGCCCGGCCCGCGCGCCACGAAACCCACGGCGCCACAGGCGCCAGGCAGCTGCGCGACCGCAGCCCATGGCGCCCGGCGTCTTGCCTTCGCCCTGACCGCTCCTCCTGGCGCTCAACCCCGCCGCCTCAACGCCCGGCGTCAGCGTCGCCGCTGCGGGCTCGGCCGCGCCGGCGACCTCCTCCAGGAGCCAGCCCGCCCGCCATCTCTCCTCCGTCTGCGCTCTCTCTCTCTCTCGTTCTCGCTCCCTCACGCATCTCTCTCTCTCTCACCTTGGCAGGAGCATTCATGGCTGCCCGATCTCGCGCTCGTGCCCCCAAGCCTCCTCTGCCAAAAATGGAACCGCGGTGGCCAACTCCGTCGGAATCGGCGGGCCCCACGGATCGGGCCATCCCTCGCCCCATGTCGCCAAAACTGCGCTGCCATGGCCTGCTTCTTCCTCGGCGTCATGGATCTCGTTTTCGCTGGGTAAATTCCACGGTCCTTTTCTCTGTAACTTTTCATGCCTGTTTGACCTGCCATATCTCCTAGCATATTGCTCCGTTTTGTGCGTGTAATATGTCAAATTGTTAAATCTCAGCAGTACTTCATTTCATCTCATTGCATCATTTGCATTTGAGCTCATCTTGATGCCGAGATGCTGTTAGAAGAGGGCTATGTGATGTTAGTTTCAGATTCTTGTCGAACATGCACTTTTGTCATTTTGCCATGATTGATGTGTGCACCCTATGAACTTGAGTCCTACATGTGTTTTGATCTATGCCATGCCATCTTTACAGGGGTGTATGCCATGTATTTTTGTGATCTATGTGGTGACTAGCACAAGCATGCAAACTAGGCTTCATGATGTTGCTGATTTCAGCCCTGTTACTGTGATATTTTTATGCCATGTAAACTTGATGCTCTGAGAGATCCATGCTTATTTTGAGATACTTCAGTAAGTATGTTTTGAACATATGGTTATTATATATCCATCCATGCCCTTTTGCAATTATGGAGTAGTCTAGCTTGAGTCAATCGAGCTCTACTTTTGCTATAAAATGTTTCTGGCAGGTTGTTTACATGTTATTCAATTTTGCCAAGGTTGTTGTAGTTGATCCGTGTATTCTATGATGTTGTTCTTGACATGTATAGCTTCTATGACATGTCTTCTTACTGTGAGTTGCCTTGCCATGCCATTTATTGCTCTGTAGTGAGTGGTTCAAGCTCACCAACATGCCTACTTATTGTTGTTCCTGCCATGTATGAATCTGTAATATAACTTTATGTTTTACATGGTGCCACCATATTTTCGATCCTTTTGGCTTATGGTCGATAAGGACTTTTGTTCTATGCATTTAGTAGATTCGTGCCATGCCTTTGTTTGCCATGATAAGTTCCTGTAACATGATGTTTGATAGCTCTAAACATTGCAACTTTGATGTTATTTAAAGTCTGGCTGTTAGTATTTGCAATCTTGCCATGTCATTTTGAGAATGTTATAGTGATTTACGGAGATAGCTCAGTGTTCATGTTTTGTCATGCTTTACACATGCTTCATGCCCATGCCTTTTGTTCTTACGTTGAGATCTTTGTAGCATAGTGTTTTGATGCTTGCAATATGCCTGGTCTTTTTTTTTGACATCTTGTCCTTTAAACTTATATAGGGTGTATGTGTTGAACCGTTGCTCCGTTTTGAGTGTGCTCTATATGAAACTTGCTTAGGTTGCATGTAGTTTCATATTATCATACTGCATACTTGTTTTGAGGGTGTTTTGCTTGATGTTTGGATGCATTTTGCATCAATGCCATGTTTAACTTGTTGCTGCTCATATCTTCTAGGCGGTAGCTCGAATTAAATGAACTTTATATGTAACTTGACTAGAATCTCGTGTAGATCTTAGTGGTGCTCTTTAACTTGCTGTTTAACAACTTGAACATAAGGTTTATTCAGATCTGGACCAATTTCAGAATTTGCATATGAGGACTTAAGATTTGTTATATGTTGTTCGGCCTCATTTAAACTTGCTTTGATGTGTTGCTCTTGTTTGCATCATATCTTGCCATGAGTAACTTCATGTAACCTTGTCATGCATTATGCTTGTTGTGCATCATGCCTTGCTCATGTGTGGTGTGTTTACCATGGTGTATGCTTCTTCTTGTTAGTTCCTGTTTCGTTGCGATCATGAAGATTAGGTTAAGTCTGCGCTTGGTTGGCTTCTCCCGTTCGTCTTCTTCATGGACTCGTTCTTCTTCCTAAGCGGGATTTCAGGCAACGAATGACCGTCACCTTGGATCTCATTACTATCATTGCTATGCTAGTTGCTTAGTTCTTCGCATTCTTTGCGCTACCTATCACTTCTTTGCTCAAGCCTCCCAATTTGCCATGTCGACCTCTAACCTTTGTCACCCTTCCTAGCAAACCGTTGTTTGGCTATGTTACCGCTTTGCTAAGCCCCTCTTATAGCGTTGCTAGTTGCAGGTGAAGATGAAGATTGCTCCATGTTGGATTATGTTTATGTTGGGATATCACAATATCTCTTATTTAATTAATGCATCTATATACTTGGTAAAGGGTGGAAAGCTCGACCTTATGCACAGTGTTTTGTTCCACTCTTGCCGCCCTAGTTTCCGTCATATCGGTTATTATGTTCCCGGATTTTGCGTCCCTAACGCGTTCGGGTGATTTATGGGACCCCCTTGACGTTTTGCTTTGAATAAGACTCCTCCGGCCAGGCCCAACCTTGGTTTTACCATTTGCCTCACCACCACCTATTTTCCCTTAGATAGTGCTTAACCCAAGGGTCATCTTTATTCAGCCCCCGGGCAATGCTTATCTAAGTGTTGGTCCAAACCAAACCACTTGCGGTGCCGCTCCTGGGCAACTTAGGAGTGTCGTTGGTTTGCCGTCGTAGTGTTCATCAAGTGTTGCCACGAGAGCGAGATATGTGCAGCTCCTATCGGGATTATCCGGTATCAGTGGTCTTCTTGGTCTTGTTTTATTCTTTGTCGAAATGTCTTATGGCCGGGATTCGAGACTGAGCGGGTCTTCCGGGAGAAGGAATATCCTTAGTTGATCGCGAGCTTATCATGGGCTAAGTTAGGACACCCTACGGTATAAACTTTTCGAGAGCCGTGCCCATGATTGTATGTGGCGAGATAGAATTTGTTAATGTCTGGTTGTAGTAAACTTGAAGCAAAGCCTTCTAAAATACACCAACGGTATGCGTGTAACCGTGAGTGTCTCTTTTCGGGGGTTGATCGAGAGGAGATAACAGTTTACGGGTTATGTCGGCGTAAGTAGGAGTTCGGGATCACTTCTTGATCATTGCTAGTTGACGACCGTTCCTTTGTTTCTCTTCTCGCTCTCATTTGCGTATGTTAGCAACCATATATGTAGCGCTGCTAACCTCACCACTTTGCCCTTCCTTTCCCTTTAAGCTTTGCTAGTCTTGATACCCATGGTAATGGGATTCTTTGAGTCCTCTTGGCTCCTGATTACTACACCACCGATTCTGGTACAGGTTTTGCGATGATTATGGCCGAGCGATGTTTGCTTGTTTGGAGTTCTTCTTCCGCTTCTTCTTGATCGAGGATAGGTTCGGTCGGCTGGGCTAGCGAGAGTGGATGTCGTTTGAGTTTGTTTATGTTTCATCCGTAGTCGGATGTTAATCTTATATTATGTAATGTTGATGTAATGATATCCACCTTGCAAAGCGTCTTCAAGATGCTTCTATCATAGTGGGACCTTGAGTTCCTTTAGGATAGGGTCGCATCTTAGGCGTGCTACAATGTCACCTCTTGCTCTGATCGTCGATATCTCTCCACTAACGATTGCAAAAGCACCTTCCTCGTAATTCAGGTTGGTTGTCAAGGTAACCTCGTCCAAATCGCCCTCTTGAACAAAATCTTCCTGCTAGGCAGTGATATATATATATGTGTGTGTGTGTGTGTGTGTGTGTGTGTGTGTGTGTGTGTGTGTGTGTGTGTGTGTGTGTGTGTGTGTGTGTGTGTGTGTGTGTGTGTGTGTGTGTGTGTGTGGCTCGGACACAGTCCAATCCCTAATGGGCGTTGTTTGAAAACAAGAATAGTGGTTGAAATGTCGTCCAGATATGAATTTTGAAACCATACTATCGGACATCCGCCCGTTGTTCAAGAGCAATGGCGGAAAAAGGTGGAGATCGTCTTTGCTCCATCCAGTTCTGACTGAAACATTAGCACTCAGCTCAAATGATCGTGCTTCTATACATCGATGGTGCTTTTATCTGGAAGGCTGTAAACTTTATGCCAATAGGCCTTTTGTTATATGGTTGGAATTTATTTTGTTGTGATACAACATTTATGATCTTGCCTCGAGGTGCGATAATTCTGACGCTATTTATGTATAGTGTAGGTTTATCTTAGTAATGTATTCGGCGAAAGCTTCGTAGGAGCCCAACATGCCAACATTAATCGGGCCCATTCGGTTGGGCTAAAAGCGATTCGGGCGAAATTGGCATGTAGCCCACTAAAATATCTGGGCCTAAATCAACATAAGCTTTCATATTTTTACGGTAGGCTGTGCCCATAGTGGGCCTTTACTGAGCCTAAACATAATTTAGGCCCTCGGTAAAATAGGTGGTTTACGGTGTAAATATCTCGAGCCCATAAAAACATGGGCCTTTAATAGACCGAAAGTGAGATTGGGCCTGATTGTGCCAAATAACCCTTTGGACTTAGCGGGCGAAATGGTGGCCCATTTACGATCGCGGATCTTTGTGAGCCAAAATTGGACGGGCCGTAAATGCCTTGACCTAATACGGGCCTTTAACGGCGCGAACTTGATCGGGCTAGATTATCGTCATTTTATATGGGCGTTAATGGGCCGATATGATGTTGAGCCACAATGGCCCATGGTTTCGTCCGGCGTTAACGGGCGAAAATGACAACGGCGAAAGTGGCCCAAAGCTATAGTGGGCCTCTAACGGGCCAAATGTCGGACATGGCGAATATGACCCAAATCCTTCACGGTGGTTTATGGGCCAAAAGTTTTGTTGGCACGTAAATGGGCCCAAATGAAGCCGGACCTTTAACGGGCGAAAATACCGGGTCGTAATTGGCCCAATTACTAAATTTGATGCGGGCGAAGTGACCATGGGCGCGTTGATGACAAGTTTAAGACGGGCCGTGACGGGCGATTTGTGAAGAATGTTGGGCCTTTAGTTTGGGCGGCCCATTATAGTCTGCAGAATCTTGTGGGCCTTTAGTGGGCGGCCATTGTGGTCCTAAAGTCTTGTGGGCCTTTATTGGGCGCCATTATGGTGCAAAATCGTGTGGGCCTTTATGGCGGCCATTATGGTCGCTAAATTTTGTGGGCCTTTAGTGGGCGAGCCCATTATGGTCGCTAAATCTTATGGGCCTTCGTTTGGGCGGCCAATTTAAACTTTGTGGGCCACTTTTGGGCGGTCCACGTGTCAGCGAGGAGGCGGGCGTGGATCCGTCGACCAATGAAATT
>JAHIAM010013110.1:0-22968 GCA_021605205.1 Aegilops longissima
GCCTTTGTGAACTGTTCTTGGCGCGTCGAGGCTCATTTTGCGCTGTGGAAGAGATTATTCTGCCTAGTACCCGTTCTCATGAGGGTCAATATATCAAGTGGGCGGGCGAACTATAGCGCATCATGGGACGGATATCTATCAGGAACCCGAAGAAAGCGTCCGAAAGAGCTGGTGAGGAGTCTGGACTAGGGGTGTCGGATAGCGAACTATCATCGCGGCGGACTCCAAGACTATGAAGATACAAGATTGAAGACTTAGTCCCGTGTCCGGATGGGACTTTCCTTGGCGTGGAAGGCAAGCTTGGCGTCTGGATATGTAGATCTCCTACCATTGTAACCGACTCTGTGTAACCCTAACCTATCCGGTGTCTATATAAACCGGAGGGTTTTAGTCCGTGGGGACGAACAACAATCATACCATGGGCTAGCTTCTGGGTTTAGCCTCCTTGATCTCGTGGTAGATCTGCTCTTGTACTACCCATATCATCAATATTAATCAAGCGGGGGTAAGGTATTACCTCCATCGAGAGGGCTCGAACACAGGTAAAACCTACGTGTTCCTTGTCTCCTGTTACCATCCGCCTAGGCGCTGAGTTGGGACCCCCTACCGAGATCCGCGGTTTGACACGACATTGGTGCTTCATTGAGAGTTCCTGCATGCGTCACCTATAGGCCGATGGCTCCGCCGATCATCAACAACGATGCAGTCGGTGAGACTTTTCTCCCAAACAGATCTTCGTGTTGGCGGCTTTGCCTGCGGGCAATTCACCTGGCCATCTGGAGCGATCAGCTTCGCCCTGGCCATCAGTCAGATTTGGAAGCTTGAATTATCGGCCTACATCCGCGGAGATTTGATCTTGACGGATTGAGCCCGACCAAGCGCGCCGCCTTGTCTCGATGGGCATGATCTAACTCTGCCGCCGAGCGGTGTCACAGAGCGCACTAATGTCGCTCGAACATCGATTGGACCCGATCTCGCTCGATCGAGGGCGGTTGGTTGGACACCACCTCGGGGCTGAAATCTCTCTGACGATTGGGCGAACACAATCCACATCTTTGCGAGACCGTGACTCCAGGTGCGGACTCCTCTCGGACTACGAACCCTCAGCGCCCACCTTAATCGAATCCGATTGGGAGCTGGTCATGGAGTTCAACGCGCGGACATCTTTCGCTTTTCGCCCTTTGGCGACATCCTGAATTCACTAAAGTCTCTCTCTTTATCCGGAGAGCCTGGCGGACTTCTGATCGGGAAGGTTGGGATGTGGATGACGAAGAAATTCAGCGCCCACCACCACGCCCGTAGCAAGCTGTCAGCTTACATGGCGTGCTCGATTTCAACTCCGAAGACATCGGCGGTATGGGCGGCGATGTAGGAGAACAACCATGAACCAGCGCCTATAGGATGTTGGACAACCACCTCGCCCATGATGTATACATGGTGGATACACCTAAAGGAAATGAAGGCGAGGAACAACGAGGCGCTCGAAGGATAAATCCCTCGAAAAGCAGTCAAAATGGCAGCGTAAGCGCCCGAACCAAGTCCCGCCTCAACAAAGACCCAGCCATAGAGCGGGGCAAACCCGGTGGGCGGCGACCATGCTATCGAGCAATCGTCCGAACAAGACAACTTGGATAAACAACCCGTCCCGGCGAAGATAACAGTCGGGACGATCTCACGGACAAATTGTTGGAGCAGAATAACCTCCACAAAAGGCTGCGTCGCCCTTCGCGTAGCTTTGAAAAAAGCGAAGCGGAAGCTCAACGGCGGAAGATGCACTCCAGAATCAGATGGAGCAAAGTATTCAACACCCATGAGACAAATCTGGCTGACGATCGCCGAACAAAAGAAACTACCGAAGAAAGCTACTGCCGAATTTGATGAGGAGGCTGTAGAAGCCCACAATCAAAAATGTAAGAAGGCCACCGGTCGGATGGATGACCCACGGCACAAAAGAAGCGATGTGGCGCGCACACAAGCGATGCGCGATCCACATAAGATTCACATCAAAGGATGGCGATTAGGTCCATCTATGGGCGAAAAGCAAGATCTTCAAAGCAATGCAACACGCCAAATATCCGAACATCACGATACACCCAAATACGAGGCGCAGCATCCCTATATTTCACCGATGAGGTGCTGGATCATGAATTTCGGTGAGATTCAAACCCGTAAACATAGAGGCATCTGACGGAACAACAGACCACAGAGTGCGGATTGAGGATTACATCCTCCACATACACAAGGCTAGAGGAGATGATCTCCACGCCATAAAATACTCTTAAACTCAAAGGGCCAGCTCGGCATTGGCTTAAAAGCCTCCCGAAAATACCATTGGAAGTTGGGAAGAGCTCAGGATGCGTTTGAGCCAATTTTCAGGGACCTATGTCCGCCCTCCGGATGTAGCGATCTAAGTCACATAACTCAACAGCCGGAGAGTCAGCCGGAAATGCAGAACAGGTTCCTTACTAAAAAGAACCAAATAGTCGACTATCCAGGACGGCGAAGCCTTAGCAGCTTTCAAACACAGCGTCCAGGGCGAATGGCTGCCGAGACACCTCGGCCAAGAAAAGCCGAGAACAATGGCCGCATTAACAAGCCTCATGACCCACTTTTGCGGCGGGAGAGAGGATAGGCTAGCAAGATGCAGCACCAGCGACCCAAGTACATCCGAAGTCGGGATGGAAATGGGAAACCACGGCGCCAATAAGGACCAGCGCCGGATTAAAGGGAGCGGTCCAAAGAGCGGCCCCGATCAATGCAGATTCAAAGCTCACGGCGAACAATAAAAACTGCCCTTAAGGACAATAGCGATGAGCTATCAACCTAAAAAAAATCTTGGACAAGATATGTCAAGTCCACAGTACTCCGGGAGGCACGCAAACCATACCCACAGAAATTGTTGGGTCTTCAAACGATCCGCAGACTCAACGCTTGAACACAAAGGGCTCGACACACCAAGTGAAGATGATGGCGAGCACCACAAGCAGAGCCCGAGAAAACAAAGAATTTCCCACAAGAGGTTAAAGCAGTAAACTCACTTCCCGTGATAAAGGGAAAAAAGCAGGCGGCGCCCACTAAAATGCGCGCACACACTACTAGCGGAAGTACCAACAACTGGTTGTCAAAACCAATCACCTTCGACCATCAGGACTACTCGAGCGTATCCGGAGCATAGGATGGACTGCCTTGATATTGGATCCTATAATGATGGATTCCAACACACAAGTCCTCATGGATGGCGGCGATGACATAAACACTGATATATCGAGGACACAATCCATGAGGATGGGGATAGACCAACCAAAATTAAGCCATAGCAACACCTCCTTCAAAGGGGTAATGCCAGGCCCATATGCCCGTTATGCGGGCTCCCTACTCTAGAAGTTGTGTTCGGTTCATCAAACAACTTCCGTCCTGAAATTAGTCTTCCATGTCGCCCCATTTCAAAGTAGCTATCAAGCACTATTGGGGCCTTGAAGCTTTCACCCGCTTTAAGCATAATACCGCATTATGCATCTCTTACACTTAAAATGCCGGTCCACGGCATCATCTCATTAAAAGGAGTATTAAGTGTCACTTTCGATCACGGAAGAATCGTGAGGCTGCCTTAACAGCCCCACACCAATCCGGTTACGCTAACAAAGCACTGAATAGGTAATTTGAACCCCGGACACGGCTAGACGAGTCCGGCGCCTACTAGCGGCATACCCCCATACAAGGGGCTGCATGCATGTACAACAAGAGACAATAAAGCTCAATTTCATTCAGTTCTTCGAATCGTACTCTGTTTATT
This sequence comes from Aegilops longissima, assembly GCA_021605205.1. Lineage (NCBI taxonomy): Eukaryota > Viridiplantae > Streptophyta > Magnoliopsida > Poales > Poaceae > Aegilops > Aegilops longissima. The sequence continues at coordinate 3,794 of JAHIAM010013110.1, forward strand.
TAATATAAAGTACATCTTTCGCATGATCTTTTTCTTTTAAACTAAGTTCCTCTCTTTTACAGATGAACAAATCGCTACACCCGTCCGAGGATACGGCTGCTTGCGGAAACGGTAGAGGCGTGCGGTGAGGGACCCGTTGCAAGATTCTTTTGATTAAGACCTGCGTAAACCTTTTTCTGTCTCTTGTTGTATACATCCCCGGTTTCTTACTATAACCAAGGAGGCTGGCATTTTGGCATTAGCGCACCAGAATTTTTCGCGTGCACGGACACAGGGGCTTAGGGCATTATTCTGCCCGTTTTATAAAGACCGAATACCTTAGGGGTATTCGGCCTCTCGAGATTAGGCCTTATATGCATCAGCTCGAATCATGTCTTTGGTCAAATGTTGGGTTTACCCGGCTCCTGTGTTTTGCTGCCTTACGTTCCGTTCTATCGGCTAGCGGCACTAGGAGAACTTCTGCGATTGTGCCCGGTTCGGCCGGCGAGCACCTCGATGAAAGCGAAAGCAATTTGTCATGATATAGCGAGACTGGTCAACCACTCGATGACTCACGGAATGTTTAGAATTCCTCGCATTAACGAAGGACGGTTTTGATCAGGGCACATCGCACCATGGTCCGGGAGTGCACGGTGCCCCGAGGACTATATAGTAGCCCCACCCTCGAACTCCTATGGCTAAGTGAAAGTGATAAAGCATTATAGTCCGGTTGCCTGGTTTGCTATGCTACCACCTCCTTAATAGGACCAAGACATTGGATTAAGTGTGAAAAAGCGCCTTCTTTGCAAACACCCCGCACTATGTCGTGGGGGCTGAAGCCAAGGACTGCCATCTTTCGAGTTATATATACATATACATCAGCGGCCGCCTGGGAGGTAGTTTACTACTTGAGCACAAGTATAAAAAGCTCTTATATTATATTGAAACATTGTTTTCACAAATCATACATGTCATTTAAACATAATATCCTTGACACCTGTGTCTCTATTAAGCAGCGCCTGCGGAGACTTCCTCAAAATAGTGCTCGGCAAATACTAAACCTGCCGAATCTTGGGATGCAAGCGTCGGTGGCCTTCATCTCCGCCCAGTATGTCTTGACACGGGCGAGCCATCGCGCTCCCTCAATACATGCTGACCGCTTCATTGCGTCGTCTGCAGTACCGCACCATGGGCTGCTGCACTAAACCAAAATAACTCTTGGTGAGGTCCGCTTTGCCACAAATAGGTCATGACAGGAAAGTCCGGACAATCGATTCAGCTCGGCCCATTCGGCCAACCCGATCGGTCAGCGGAAGAAGGCGCTCGGACTATGGAATTGCGACCAATATAGCTCTTCCTTACATGCCTTACGGCCTCGGAAGTGCTCAATCGCGTCCATAGCTTCGCTGCTAAGTCTAGATAAGCATCCTCCGAACTCCACATCTTGTCCAAGCGAGCAAACTTGGATCCGTATATTTCCTCCATAGCGAAAGCGGTTTCCGGCCGCAATAGCCCGGCTGACTCAGCTCCTCCTTGGCAGCTCTCAAAGCGGAGCAGGCATCCTTGGATTGGCGGTGGCCTTTTCGAGCCCTCTTGCTCCGCTTGGGGTTCTTTTCAAGAACCTCGCGGTAGGTAGTATTCTTCAACTTTATGGCCATATCGGCCATTTCCTCTTCTTGGCGATGAGCAGCCCGTTAAACTTTTAGCTCTTGAGCGCCCTTAATGACCGCATTACTACTTCGGCTTGCTCTTTAGCTCGGCGAGTTCCATGCAGCTCCTCCTATGATGGCACCACCTGCATTAAGCATACAAGTAGTAAGGCATGGGCGTCAAGCTCCCTTACGGTGTCCGCATAGAAGTCACATACCTTGTGACTCGTCAAACGTTTATTGACCAGTAGCGATGTCGCATCCGCCTCGTCAAGTTGCCGCTTTAGTTCGGCGTATTCATCGATCCGGCGAGCCACGGACCCCGCCACCTATTTAGGAAGCGGCGATATATTATTACTGAGATTATGATCCTCGACACGCTGTCAATTTTGACAACATACGAGTCTCGGGGCTACTATCTATCTGAGCGCATTCTACATGCATAAGCGTCGGAAGGTACATCATTTTGCGTACCTCAAACCCCGTCGATAAACTTGGCGGCTTCATGCAATCCGCTCTCGGCGAATGCAATTCTTTCAATCACCATACCCATTAGAAACACGGTGATCTTACGAGATAACCGCTTCGCCCGGCAGATCCTTCAGCTCCTCCGACCGCCGCCCGATTGGCGCGGACCTTCCGTCCTCGCGGACTCGGGAAACCCTCGCGGCGACACCTCGAGGCGTCGCCTCACATGAAAGGTGCCCGCAGTTGGGCGTTTCGCTCTCCATCATCTCGGGAAGAAGATCCCCGAACCACGAGCTCTGCTGAGAAGGGCTGAGTCCGAACTACAAAGTACAATTTGGTTATCTTCATAAATAAATGCAGGGATGTTCCTTATTACAAGACCCTTCTTTTTACTTACGGCTCATTGGAGGCTGATCCCCATGGGGAAATAGTGCGGCTGGGTTACTTCCAGCGCGGACTCTCGGCGAAGATTCCTTTCCCCTCTTTGAGGCCTTGACCTCGGGATCTTCGAGCGGTCCTCTTCTCTCCTCGGAAGATGGGACTTTTAATCCTCCTTCCTTCATAGCCTCCTTCGTAGAGGCGGTTGCTTCCCGCTCCCCCTTCTCCTTCTTCAAAAGCGCGGCCTTCAACATCTTAGTCGGCATGGGATCGGCGTGGTCTCTGGGAGGGCGGACACCTTATTAACTTTGCCTTGGCTATCCACTCCTGTTCAAAAGCGGCTCCTTTAAGGGCATATATATGATAAATGAATGAACAACCTGTCAAGATGCAGGACTACTTACTTGTATAGGCGATTGCAGCTTAGTCCGGCGTCCTCGGTCAGGTCGGACACTTCTCTTGTGATCCGAAGAATAGTTTATACATCTCCACAGGTGTCGTACCCACAAAATGATGGAAGCTCGTTGTCCCTCGGTTGAATTCCCACAGGCGGAGGCGGCGTTCTTGAGAGTAGAAGGCGCGAATCAACATAACTGCGCTTGTGACCAGATTGATCTCTCTTTCTTGGAGGTCTCGAATCGTACCTGCAGAGAGAGCGTCCTTGGGCGGCCCCAGTCGAGCCTTGTTGACCCATGGCGCTTGGCGGCTGTGGTGGACTGGCGGAAGGCGAAGGCGCCACCCATTTGGTGCCCGGGAGGCGGTGATATAAAACCACTCCGTTGCCACAAACCAAGCTCCTCTTGAAAAGAGCCCTCGAAGCCACGGACATCAGCACACTTGCTTATGACCGCCCCTCCGCACTCTGCTTGTTGCCCCTCGATCATCTTGGCTCCACCTTGAAGGTCTTGAGCCACAATCCAAAGTGAGGGTAATATGGAGGAAGGCCTCACATCTGACAATGAATGGCGAGATATGGAGGATGGACTCCGGACTCAAGTCATGAAATCAGCCCATAATAAAACATGAGCCCCCACACAAAGGGATCCGACGGAAGCCTAAACCCGAAGGAAGTGTGACCACGAACACCACGCTCTCGCCCGGGCTCGGGGAGTGGGAATGACCTGCCTGGAGCAGGAAGCCTATCTGAAATCTCGCCGGTTAGATACTGGCGTCTGGCGGCTTTAGCACATCTTCTTCCATGATGGAAGAAGACATCCATCGGCCAAGCTGGTGGAGCGGACATCGTCGAAGTCGAAGCGCCTAAATCTGAAGCTTTGGGTGTTAGAACTGGCCTTGCGGCGAACTTGATGGAGGGTGTAAAAGGAAGAGGGCCTTGGTCTCATTATAAAGAGGTTGAATACCAAGAGCCCTCCCGTGGCGATTAGGACTTCGCCTTTGATAGAGAGGCGTGCCAGCACGCACGGTTGGGTTACCCACATCCGTATTGATGGGAATCCGGAATAAGGGGCACGATCTATGCTTTGATAAGGCGTGCGGAAACCGCCTCACTAAGCGTCTTTGAGGTGGAGCAGTAAAAAAGCGATTCATATAAAGGCCTGGCCGTGGTGTGATGTCACGCGCCGCGGAATCGTCAGCAGATCTGTGCAAAATTATTCTCTCTCACGGTGGAATGTGGAATTTGTTTTGCGAGCGGACACTATCTTTGTGTTCAAAACCTTCTATGAAGTATTAGGAGGAGGAACCCGCCTTGCAATGCGAAGACAATATCTTGTATGGACTCAAGTCGTCATTGAAGCCTGGTTAGAGAGACTCTTGAGGAGTCTGGACTAGGGGTGTCCGGATAGCGAACTATCATCCGGCCGGACTCCAAGACTATGAAGATACAAGATTGAAGACTTCGTCCGTGTCCGGATGGGACTTTCCTTGGCGTGGAAGGCAAGCTTGGCGATCTGATATGTAGATCTCCTACCATTGTAACCGACTGTGTAACCCTAACCTATCCGGTGTCTATATAAGCCGGAGGGTTTTAGTCCGTGGGGCGAACAACAATCATACCATAGGCTAGCTTCTAGGGTTTAGCCTCCTTGATCTCGTGGTAGATCTACTCTTGTACTACCCATATCATCAATATTAATCAAGCGGGAGTAGGGTATTACCTCCATCGAGAGGCCGAACATGGGTAAAACATCGTGTCCCTTGTCTCTGTTACCATCCGCCTAGGCGCACAGTTCGGGACCCCCTACCGAGATCCGCCCGGTTTGACACCGACAAGCCTTGAATGGTTTTACATGGAGGGCGTCCAGCTGCGGATCTGTTCGAGATCAGCCTTCGGAGTTTATGGCAACTCCTCGAAAAGCGCCCTAGTGGCTTGTGCGCCCCGGAGGAAAATGACCGGGATGTCCTTTACTTGATAGGCGAATAAGGTTCTTGGCTCATGCGGATTGACCATGATTGGAGTCATGGCAATCTGCATTATGAAAGTGCAGGCCGCTCCAATATAGGGGCCATCCATGTGGGATTTCGGCGGGGAGGATGATGCCACCGCCATGGCCGCAAAGGGCGGGATCGGTCACCAGGCTGGTGAACCTTGTCTGCCATGTATAAAGGGAGGAGGAAGATTTCCTCGCGTCAACCCAGCGAGTTTTCTTGAATAATCCTCGAAGTTGGGTAAGCAAACAACTTTGTAGCTTGTCCGATCCATGTTCCGTGATTAAATATCTCGTTTCTCGGTTTCTGCTTGAGGAAGCTGCCGGATATGGAGAAGATACACAGCCGCCCCCACAACCCGAGGATCCGGGCGGTCCCTCGATCCGACCTCGAAGAGGATCCGGATATAAAGGTGGAGTTGATCGGCGGGGTGTTCTACCAACTTAGCATCGACAATGCTTTGGTTGCCATTCGGCCGATTACCGAATACTTCGAGCCTCACAGTGGCGAGACCGAGGTCCCAATACTCGATAATGACCCATCCATGCTAATTTCTTGATCACCGTATACCAATGGTGTTTAGCGGGGCCTTGAGGCAGGAGGCCGAGCCATGACAGCTGGCCAACAAGAGGCGTCTGGCCTTGAATCTAAAAAGTCACGGTCGGATCGAAACTCCGCCCGCATAGCGGTATGGCGCGTCACCATATTCCGAGGTTGATTCTGGAAGGTGTACTACGCTGGTGCTTTTTCGGAAAAAGCTCGCTTCTTTGAGTCGGAGAGGTTGCCCATCGAGCCTCCGCCATGGCCAGGCTCAAGCCGGGTCGGAAGCGGAGGCGAGCAACGCGCGTCGTCGGATGCTCCTCCGACGAGAGGATGCCGACAAATTGTCGCCACCAACTCCGAGGTGGAGGCGCCATGAATCACGGCGCCGCAGTTCAGTTCTTCGTGGCGCATGTTTCTCCCAAGAGGCCTTGAATGCCTTCAATTAGGAGATCGCACCTCCGTGCCGCTCAAGATGGTCTAGCGAGCCACGAGGCGGTATGTAAGGACATACTGGTAAGGAAATTTGCGATTATATATGCGGTAGCCCCGAGACTTAAAATAGTTAGAATAACTGATTTAAGGATCATTTGTTATCTGAGGATCTTACAAAAGAATACCCGCTGTCCCGGGGCTTGAAGAATGCAAGGCCCAACTTGAGGCCGCACTAGCCGCTCTGAGGAGCCACGAGACCCCTACGGTAATATATGCTTCAAAAGATAAATAGTTTATGAAGTGCGGCGGGTGTGTAAATCGACAAAAATATTGCAGATGGCGCGGACTAGATCCGGACAAGCAACAGCTCTTGCGCGGCTAAAGGCGGCGAGGCGTGCTTACGAGGTGCGGCGGGAAAAATAACCTCAAGATGCCAACACGGTGGGTGAGGAACTAAAAGATGTTCGTGCCCGGTTATGCGACTCCGTAAAGGAGAATCGGCAAAATCGCGGCATTTTCAATAAGTGCTTGGCGAACTTTGAAAGAGTTCGGCGAGGAAGGCGACTAACATAAACATGTATATAGGTTTGCTCACAGGTCGTCTGAAGAGGAGATGCCGATTCTTGGTGATCTTCTTCCCGAACTGCGTCGGTACTGAACGAGTTGGCGGTGATGAAAAGCGTCGGCCAGGCCTTGTGGCCATCTATCTCCCTGCCCGAAGGCATTGGGAGCTGGCGGAGGCGGCTTCAAGGAGCTGCGGCGCTTCCGTATGGAAGATATCGGCCTGCCGTCAAAGGCGCCAGGAGGCTGGGCCATGGTAAAGGCAGCGGTACGAAGGTGACCCAAACCACATGGCGAGGTCGGACTGTGGGGCTGATGGGAAGGAGATCCTGTAAGCAGTGTGGCCAAGTAGAATTGGCATAAGTATTCCCAACAAGATTGTAAATTAGATAGCCTATTAGATGGCATTGAGGAGGAATACAATGAGTCGAGTTGACTATGTAATTAAATATGACATGAAAAATGTCTTCTAGCGGATTGTAGATCGTTTGTCATAAGCGGACCTTTTAAGCCCGACCTCGGGACCCAATAGTCGGAGTGTGTCCGAATACCTTTGTGGTTATATAAGAACCGGGGTATGCATGGAGACAAAGGCGTAGGGGTCATTATTGTTATGTCGGACAAGTGCCCAACTAGTTATGTTATATTACATGGATAGTAAGAAACATCTTCGGGAGAATAGTTCCGTTAAGGGTTCCTTTAAGCTGGGATGCATGCCCTAAAGTGCATGTCAAAACTGCTAGGAAAGCAGAAAATCATCTGAGGGCAGATGGGTAAATAGTTAAAAATCATCTTTCAGTTCACCGACCGAATATTCCCTTAAACGCTAGCTTTCGGCTTCACCCGGTCCAAGGTACACATCCGGCTGACCAGCGGTAACAATCATGAAGGTGCTCCTTTACCACCTAGCGAACAATCGGGAGCGTGAGGGGTAACAGCAGAGGCAGAGCAACCCAGCTTGGCCAAAACTTAAGTCATATCGATGCATATAATGGTGAATAAAAGGTACATGCGGAAGTTTGGCGCATGTGTTGGGCATAAAGCCCGTATAAATAAGCACGGTAAAGAAGCCCCGAGGTATAATGGTAGCGTACAGCGCGTCAAGTATGTCTTGAATAAAAGCAAGCGAGCCTCTAAAGGCTTCGGGAAGAAGGAGGAAGGAGAGAAATAAAAGACAGCAAAAATAGAAAATGTGGGCGGAGGAAGGAGGCGAACTTGGAGTCCGGTAGCTTAGGCGTAGAATCTTCGTAGGCGGGCTGCGTTCCATGGGTTGGCTCGAGTCGGTTATCCGATGCGTTTGCAAGCGGTATGCTCCGCCCGGTCGAGGACCTGGTCGATGATGAAGGACCTTCCCATTTGGGCTTGAGTTTGTCCTTTTTCTTGTCGGCGGCGTAGAACTAGTTACGCCAGCGTTATAAGCTTTGGCCCGTGCTTCCCTGCTTTGATATCTTGAGCCTGCTGTTGATAGAATGCGGAGCGAGCTTTTGCCACGTCGCTCCTCCTCCAATCGTCAAACTGTCCTGCCGATCGAGCTCGGCTTCTCTTTCTTCATACATGCGCCGCGAGGTGAGTCATGTATTATGTCGCGAGCAAGACTGCCTCTGCGCCGTACACCATAAAAATGGTGTGAATCCGGTAATCTGATTTGGCGTGGTCGCAGCCCCAGTCTGGTCGAGCTCCTCAACCCGGTCGTGTTAGATTCCTTGAGGACCGCACTAGTGCTGGGTTTAATGCGCTCATGATTAGACCGTTTGCTCGCTCAACTTGACCGTTGGTTTGAGGTGATAGGCGGCGTGTCGAGCTTGATGCCCATGTTTTGCACCATAATTTGACCTCATCGGCCGTGAAGTTGGTGCCGTTATCGATGATGATACTATGGGGACACCGTAGCGGTGCACTACCCTGATATGAAGTCTATCACCGGTCCGGATTGGCCGTTTTAACGAGCTTGGCCTCTATCCATTTGGTGAATTTATCCACCATGACCAATAGGTATTTTTGCTTGTGGGTTCCTCCTTGAGGGTCCAACCATGTCAAGCCCCGGACCATGAACGGCGGTGATGGGTATAGTTTTGAGGCGGTGGGTGGCATGTGGCTTTAGTTAGCAAAAAGGCGGCAACGACGCATCGTTGGACTAAATCCTGCGCATCTGCCGGGCCGTCGGCCAATAAAATCCTGTCTGGAAGGCCTTGCCTACAAGGGCCGGGCTGCGGCGTGGTGCCCACCAGTCCGGCATGAATTTCAGCCGGGAGGTTTCGCCCTTCCTCTTGGAGATACACCTTTGAAGGACTCGGTGGTGCTTTTCTTATAAAGCTCTCCCTCATGGACTTTATAGGCTTTAGATCGCCGTACTATGCAGCGAGCCTCATTTTGGTCTTGGGGAGTTCCTGCCTAGTTAGGTAGGCTAGGAATGGTTCCGTCCGCAGGCGATAACCGCCATTATTTACGTGGCGGAGGTGTTATCTCGGTGGCGAGCCTCCGGTTGTGTCGAGTGTTGGCGTCGAGGCGGTGCGGTTGGGTCGGATTATTATTGCGGACTCCCTTCCCATAATGCGGATGGCTTGAACAGCCGTTCGAGAAAAGATGTTGGCGGGGCGGCATCGCGTTTTGCGATGCGTGCCAATATGTCCGCCGCCTGGTTGTTATCCGGGCTATATGATGAAATTGAGCCCTTGAACCGTCTTGACATTTTAGGACCGCATTGCGGTATGCTGCCATTTTGGATCTTTGGCATCAAAGTCTCCGTTTATTTGAGATATCGCGAGTTGAATCGCGCACCTCTAGGCGTTTAATGCCCATGGAGACTGCCATCCGGAGGCGTGCGAGAAGGGCCTCGTATTGGCTGCGTTGTTGGAGTCCGTATACATTATCGAAGGGCGTATTGGACTGTGTCCCGGTTGGGGGCGTCGGGGCGACCTTGACCCCGGGCGGCCAACATTTTGGAGCCGTCAAAGTGCATGATCAATTGGAGTATCGCCCGTACTCTTTAGGGAGTTTGGCGGTCCATTCGACCCGAAGTCGGCCAAAACCTGCGACTTGATAGCTCGCCGTGGCTTATAGGTTATGTCGAATGGAAGGAGCTCTATGGCCCATTTAGCAATCCGGCCCGTCGCGTCGCGATTGTTTATAATGTCGTTAAGAGGTACCGGAGGCTACCGTTATCGAACACTCTTGAAAGTAGTGTCGCAGCTTCCGGGATGCCATGAACACGCGTATGCTATCTTTTGATAATGTAGGTACGGGACTTGCATGGAGTGAGGACGGTGGACACATAATAAACCGGTCTTTGAAGAGGAACGGTGTCCGTCCGTTTCTCGTTCGACAACGAGCACCTTGACAACTTGATGTGTTGCGGCGATATATAATAGCATTAGTTACGCCCATGTTGGCGCGGCCAGAACGGTTGTTGCCAATATGGCTTTTATCTCTTGAGTCCGGCCGTTGCGGCATCCGTCCACTCGAAGTGTTGGTCTGCGCGGAGGCGGTAAAGAAGTGCGCCTTTTCTCCCAAGCGGAAATAAAAGCGGCTTAGAGCCGCTCGCATCGATCAATTTTGTATTTGTTTGAGGTCTTTTGGAATATCAATTGTGCGAGCTCGGATCTTGGCTGGGTTTGCTTCAATTCCTCTACGGACACAATGAAGCCGAGGAGCTTTCGGTGGAGCATGAAACGCATTTTCGGATTGAGCTTGATGTCATATTTTGAAGATTGTCGAATGTGAGCCTCAAATCGTCTACTAGAGTTTCGACATGCTTGGTTTTGATGACCACGTCATCTACATATGCTTCCACTGTTTTGCCGATCTGGTTTGCGGACATATACGAATCATGGCTGATATATTGCGGCGTTTTTGAGCCGAAGGGCATTGTGTTGAAGCAGAATGGGCGTATGAGTGATGAATGTTGTTGCAGCTTGGTGGGCTCCGCCATCTTGATTTAGTGGTAGCAGATGCTGCGTCGAGGAAGCACAATGAGTCGTGTCCTGCTGTAGCGTCGATAATTTGATCAATTCGAGGGAGGAAGGGATCCTTTGGGCAAGCCTTATTAAGGTCTTTGAAATCAACACATAAGCGCGGATTTATCCTTCTTTGGTACCATCACCAGGTTTGCTAGCCGGTCCGGATGTTTTATATCTCGATGAATCCGGCTTCCAAGTTGGCAACCTCCTCTCCATGGCCTGTCTCTTGGGTTGGAAAAGCGCCCGAAGAGCCTGTTTGGTAGCTTGAATCCTTTTAGGATATTTAGGCTGTGCTCGGCCAGCCGGCGTGGGATTCTGGCATGTCTGAAGGGTGCCGGGCAAAATGTCGATTTTCTCGTAGAAATTCTCGTAGTCTGGCGTCTACATCGAGGGTTTAATTGTGCCCCAATGGAGGCCGTCTTTGCGAATCCGTTGGGTGGACTTGGAATTTGACTATTTCATCCGCTGGTTTAAAGAGGTGGACTTGGATCTTTTATCAAGTATCACATCGTCCACATTCACCGTGGGCGCATCGCGATGAGTTCCTCGGCCGCTAGGAACCGGATAGTGCCTCGAGGGCTAGTGCGGCTGTCTTGTTTTCTGCAGTGCTATGTTCGGATCACTAGCGAGTGATGATTCCGTTAGGTCGGGCATTTTAAGCTTCATGTACCCATAATGGGGTATAGCTTGAAAAATTGTGAATGCCTCTCGCCCTAATAAAGCATGATATCCGGCTGTTGAGCAGGGCCACTTGAAATGTGACCTCCTCGGACCTGTAATTGTCCGTGAGCGAACACTAAATCCGGTGTGATTTTCCTGTGCAGCATGCTTCCCGGCTGAGGATTATTCCTCTAAAGGTTGTGCTGCTTGATCAATGCGGTTCGATCTATTTCCATTTTGGAGGGTTTCCTCATAGATGAGGTTTAGTCGCTGCCGCCATCCATGAGTTCCTTAGTAAAAGCGAAAGCAATCCACTATTGGATGAGGACCAATGCGGCTGGTGCTCGGGCTGTTGGATTTGGGTTAAATCACGGCATTAAAGGTAATAGTCGTGTCCTCCATGGATTTATTGTTGCTACTTGGTAGACTTGACAAGGTTGCGGAGTGTTAGCTTCGCATATTATTTGATCTGAAAGTCTCAAAGGCTATTAACACCGTCTTGGTATTGTTGGGCTGGGATTACGAAGCTAGAAGCTCTTACGCCACTTTTGGCCACCTGCCGTAGTATCCAACATGCTTTCGAAGGCTATGGGTTGGAGTGGCGCCCTCGTGCTATGAATTTTGCGAGGTCCGTTTAGCCAACCCTCGATGCAGTTCCGTACCCTTTAGGGGTTTTGGTTTTGGTGTTTAACCAGGTGCTTGGTGATGATGCACCCTTTTATTTCGGACTAGGGATGTATTCGGGGCTGGATTATCCCAAAATTTACTTTCGGTTTTCAAGCACTCTCCATCACAGTACTTTTGTACTATGGTCACCAAGTCGACAAAGCGTGTAATTTCCGACGACTTATGGCGTTTAGGATTCCCTTGTCCGTGCAATTATTGCAAAAAAGTGGGATTCGTCCTCCTCTCGGCAGTCCTTTATCCTGTCCATAACGGGAGGAATCTAGCCCGATAATGATGTCTTTGTTTCAGCTGGCTCTTGCGAATTTGGGATAGATCGCTAATGTTTGGGTGGGCGGGTGGAACTAGATCCGGAGCCCGTCCAATTTAAGACTCGAGGGGCGAGAAGTTTCGAACTTCGGAAGTTTGGATTCTTGAATGATATCAATGAATCAACCCGCCGCTGACTTTAAGTTCAGGGCATGATCAACATCCATCCCTCTGCGGGAATCCGGCATGGAGGGATCGGGAATCGGACGTAGCTAGTCCTTAAGATAGAAGAAGAATCGCCGCATTGCTCCTCTATCACAGCAACATGATGGGTAGCACGAGGGAAGTTAATCTCTCTCGGATCGGTTTTAGGCCCGATCCGGTCGTGTCTGTGGCGACTCGAGGCGGCGATCGATCCAAGAGCTTCGTTCTGGAGGAGAACTCGATCGGATCTAACTGTTTGACAAGTTCAGAATTAACGTGGAGATTGGTTTCGATGACTCGAGAAGTCATCGTCGGTCTGCAGCTGAGCTGGCGGTCATGAGAAAACCACCTAGCGAATAGTCGACCAGCGGCCAAGGCTTCTTTGGCGATAGTAAATCTTTAAAGGCGAGATGAGGCATCCTTCTGGCGGTGAGGAGCAGGAGGAACTCTCAATGAAAGCACCAATGTCGGTGTCAAAACCGGCGGATCTCGGGTAGGGGTCCCGAGCTGTGCGTCTAAGCGGATGGTAACGAGGAGACAAGGGACACGATGTTTTTACTCAGGTTGGGCCCTCTCGATGGAGGTAATACCCTACTCTGCTTGATTAATATTGATGATATGGGTAGTACAAGTAGATCTACCACGAGATCAAGGAGGCTAAACTCTACAAACTAGCCTATGGTATGATTGTTGTTAGATCCTCACGGACTAAAACCCTCGGTTTATATAGACACGGATAGGTTAGGGTTACCTGAGTCGGTTACAATGGTAGGAGATCTACATATCCGTATCGTAAAGCTTGCCTTCCATGCCAAGGAAAGTCCCATCCGGACAGGGGCGAAGTCTTCAATCTTGTATCTTCATAGTCCGAGGAGTCCGGCCAGCGGTGATAGTTCGGCTTCCGGACACCCCTAATCGGGACTACCTCAATCGCGGTGATGATGATGGCCCCGGTGGTGTTCGGAGCGCAACCCGCGCAACGAGGGAAGAGCCCCCCTTCTTCTTCTTCTTCCTTGACCTGGTGAGGAGTCTGGATTAGGGGGTGTCGGATAGCGGACTACCATCATCGGCGAACTATCATTGGCGGACTATCATCATCGACCGGACTCCAAGACTATGAAGATACAAGATTGAAGACTTCACCCGTGCAGGATGGGACTTTCCTTGGCGTGGAAGGAAAGCTTGGCGTCTGGATATATAGATCTCCTACCATTGTAACCGACTCTATAACCTAGCCCTCTCCGGTGTCTATTATAAACGGATGGCTCTAGTCCGTGGGACTATATTTAACAACCGACAATCATACCATAGGCTAGCTTCAAGGTTTAGCCTCCTTGATCTCGTGGTAGATCACTCTGTAAACATCCACAATATCAATATCAATCGAGCAGGGCGTAGGGTTTTACCTCCATCAGAAGAACACGTAAACAACAGGACCTCTGATCCGCGGTTTGACACCGATGCTTTCATTGAGAGTTCCTGCTTGATAGCCAATTCAATCAACGATGGCTCTTGATCACAGGTGAGACTTTCTCCCGGACAGATCTTCGTGTTGGCTAACCGCTCACGGGCCAACTCACTTGGCCATCACAGGCAGATCGAAAGCTCGCCCTGGCGTCGAGGTCAGGTTTGGAAGCCTAAACTTCACGGCCGATATCGCGGGGACTTGATCTTCGATGGATCGAGCCACAGCCCAGCGTGCAGCTTGTCACGATGGGCATGACCTAACTGCTGCGCGGGACAGCACCTTGGAAACGCTGCGAATCCGCTCCGACCCATAGTCGGGCCGATTTCTCGGATCGAGGGCGGATGGCTGGACACGCCTCGGGGCGGCAACTTCTCTGGCGATGGGCGAACACTTACCTTGTCCCGCATAAAGCTCATGACTCGAGGTGCGGACTCCGAACCTCCTGCGCCCCTGCCGGTCGAATCCGATTGGCGCCGATCATTAAATTCACCGCTGCGGACATCTTTCCTACTTTCGCCCTTGGCGATATCATAAATTCACTGAAGCATCTCTCACTATCCGGAGAGCCTTGGCGATACGGCCGGGGCGGTTGGGGCCATGACAGCGAAGAAATTGAGCCCACCCACCACCCCTTCATAGCCACCGTCGGCGATTTAACAAGCGTACTCGACTATGACTTGAAGACATCGGCGGTATGGGCGACAATGCGGAGACTACCAAGAACCAGTGCCTACGGAGGACCTTTGGAAGACCACCTCGTCATCGACATATACATGGTGGACACCCCAAAAGATGGGGGCGGCAAAAGCGGCGGAGCCGATTCCTTAAAGACAGCCCAAGCGCCCGGCGTCGTGGCGCCGCTCCTAAATCCGCCCGGCAAGAATGGAGATTCCGGCACGGAGATAATAACACCCAGAAAGTGCGAAGACAACTCCTCGGCCACGATCCAGCGCGGGGGAGGCGGAAGCAAGCCCTCACGAGAGGCGGCGGGGCCGAAAGGTCGAGGATGACAATTACTTACCTCCCCTCCGGGAGCGAGGCAAGCCTCGACAAGCGGCAATTAAATCGTGCACAGCGATCCCGTCGAACAAGAGCGTTTGGGCCGGGCTAATAGCCACGACAAACAGCCTAAAGAAAAAGCAGCAACAGCTTCAAGCTGATCAAAACCCTCTTGGCCGACGGATGGACCGAGGTCCTCGCGGCGAAAATGTGAACTTCGACGCCCCTCAAAGAGATTACCCAAAGCATAAGTTGCTCCCGATTAGAGGAGGCGTACAAACCTGCATCACTAAGCGCTGTCTGGCGACCGGCCACCTCATGGCCCGTGGCGAAAGAGTGCAAGCCCTCCACCAAACCGTACCCGGCATCGCTCAAAAAGCATGAAACCCGGGGAACACGCGGACTTGCGGGATATATTGGAGGACAAGGCAAGACAATCCAGATCTATCTACGGATCGCGTGCGCCCAAGACCCACGGCGAATACCGTCGCGCGGATATAACTACTCCGGCCGAGCGAAACACGGAACAACGCTCTCTCGAGCTACATCGCGATATTGATCAATCTGAGGCGCGCACACCCACTATGCTTCAGCAGTAATGGATCATCAAATCCACGAAGGGTTTAAACCGTTAATATCGAATCTACGATGGGACAACAGGACCCAGCGGTTTGGATTGAGGATTATCTTCTCCATATACACATGGCCCGTGGCGGCAATCTTCCACCATCAAATATCTCGCTCAAGCTTAAAGGACCAGCTCGGCATTGGCTTAACAGCCTGCCCTTGAGTCGAATTGGATCTTTGGGAAGACACGGAAGCCGCATTCCTCGACAACTTCCGAGAACGTATAATACGACCACCCGGGCCTTGAGATGACCTAAGCCACATAATCCAGCAGCGGACCGAATCGGCGGGCAATTACTGGACCGGTTCTTAACAAAGAAAAATCAAATCGTCATTTGTCCGGATGCGAGGCACTCGCTGCCTTCAAACATAACATCCGTGACGAGTGGCTGGCCCGGCACCTAGGGGAGAAGCGAAATCCATGGCAGCCCTCACATCACTCATGACCGGCTTACATGCGGAGAGGATAGCTAGCTGGCTTCGCAGCAACAACCTCGGAAAAAGCGTTGGCAGTCCGGATACCAGGACGCGCAATGGCAGGTTCGCGTCGAAACAAAACAAGCGCCGCGTGCAGCAGCAGCAATGAGGATCTGGCGGTCAGCGCCGGATTCGAGGCTCAAACCAGTCAGCGGAAGAAGCCATTCAAAAGAACCACTCCGGGCCCGTCCAATTTGGACGAATACTTTCGACCGCTCTGTCAAATACGGAACCCGAAAAGCCAGCTAACCACCAGAGAGATTGTTGGGTATTCAAGCAAGCGAGCAAATTAATCGCCGAAGGCGGTGACAAGGGGCTACACAGCGATAAGAGGAAGAGACCGGCCGCCGAACAACAGAGGACAAAAGGATTCCCCCCTCAAGTTGGACGGTAAACATGATATCATAGCATATCCCCAGAGGGAATGAGCGTGCACTAAAGGGCGTATCTGCGATGGAGCGGTCGCCCCAAAATTCAACCCATGGTCCTCTTGCCCGATCACTTTCGATCGAAGAGACCATCCGACCGATATCCGCCATGGAGGATTCGCCGCATGGTTTTAGACCCAATCGTCGATGGATTTCACCTCACACTACTAGGAAAAGGGCTATAGATGGAATTGACACTAATGGCGCACCCGGACATGAATGCGCCATTAATACTCTCTAATAGCGCACCACCATCGATGCGCCATTAGTGTTGAAAACTACTAATGGCGCACCACCCTTGTGATGCGCCATTAATCTAAACCACGAACTAGTGCTTTGTCCAAACATACTAATGGACTAGTAATGGCGCACCAGCCCGAAAGTCGCCACTAATTTTTTTATTATTGTTTTATTCCTTTTTTTTTTGCAAAAGTACTAATGGCGCACCACCGAAGTGCGCCATTAGTAACTGGATTACTAATGGGCGCATTTGTTCTAGTCTTGCGCCATTAGTAAGTGAGGCAGCAACAAGATATTTTGGACAACCTCTCCTCCCACACTCACTTTCTCCCCACTTCATTCTCTCCACCGCCTCCTCCTTGTCTCGGTGCCTCCTCTTTTCACCTCATTTCCACCATAGATTCATTCAAATTAAGTGGTTAAGTTACCTTGTTTTGCTAGGTAAGTAAGGGGAAGCTATATTTATGTTGTTCTCTACAACAATGTGCACATGCACTTTTGTAGCCTAGCTAGATCTATGTATGTTAGGTGGTGTTGCATATGTTTGTGGTGTTGCATATGTGTTTGTGTTTGGAGGTGTACGGTATTTGAAATCGATAGTTGCCAATATTTTGCGGAATGTTGATTCATTTCCTTTTAATGAGAATTTTGGCATTAAGCATTCTTTTGGTCCTATTTTAGGAAAGTCATGCCAAATTTTTCTTGGTTCTAAAATATCGTTTTGCTCTACCCATGACGACCATAGTCCATACGATGATCGAAGGCATCGTGAATAGGTTTTGGTCATGAAGGCGAGATGCTTCAAAAGAGCGAGGCGGAGATAAGATGTCCGTGTCGAAGATGCAAGCTGGATAGCCTTATTGCGGACCAGTTCGGGCAGGTCACGGGACCACCTGCTCTTGCGTGGTTTCATGGATGGCTGCTCGGTGGCAAGGTGATGAAGATGACTATGAAGTCGTCCATGGGGCGAGGCAAGAAATGAGGAAGGGCAACAAGACAACCACAGCGGCTCGGGGGCGAGAAGGCGAAGAATCCCAGGAGATGATCACAGCGGTGATGTTGTACCCACGATCATCATGTAGAAGATCAGGGACATGATGATGATGCGGCGAAGCTGACGGCTGGACCATCGATGGGCTGGGTGCAGGACCCTCATATTCAAAAGTGCTTCTCAAGCGGAGCGGATAGCTTATGAAGCTGCCGCCAGAGAAAGCCAAGATGGATCAACTTGGTTAGGCGGTTACTCCATTGTATGAAGGATGCAGGCCGAGGATACCGCTTTGAAAATGCGCTCATGGCTCGGAGATGAAGGTAAAACACAAAATGACCGGCGCGTGCCGGCGAGAACATGTCATTACTGCCGCGACGTCTTCCCAAAGGGAACAAGTGCCCGACCAGTTTGGAGGAGGCGAAGAAAATCGTGTGTCCTCTGGATTTACCGCGCGTGAAATACCATGTGTGCATGAACAATTGCATCATTTATCGGGGCCGAGCCGCGAGTCTACCATATGTCGGTGTGCGGTGTCACTCGATACAAGAAGAGAAGAAAGCTCCTCGAAAAGTGGTGTGGTACTTTCCGATCCTCCTCGTCTGCGGCGGTATTTCGCGGATCCTAAGGTAGCAAAGCTCCTGCGTTGAATGCAGCGGATAGGGAGGAGAGAAAGCGAGAAGATGGCGCAAATGATCCGGAGATAGATAAAAAAGACAAGATGCTGAGTCACCCTAAGGATGCGAGCGGTGTAGCGTTGAACGAATACCCAGAATTTGGGAGCGATCCAGGAACATCGTTTGGTAGCGAGCACCGATGGAGTCAATCCGTTTGGCAGCGAGCAGCACTGCTTTTGGCATGTGTTTGTGTGGATGTACAACCTTCCCCACAGGTTGTGCATGAAGAGGAAGTACATTCACATGAGTATGCTAATTGAAGGGCGAAACAACCGGGAGCGACATCAATCTGTATCGGGGCTGCTGAAAGAGGGCTTGACGCTGCGCGTGAAAACGCCCGTGTCGTGGGGCCTTGAGAAAAGAATATTTCCCTATAGAGCCGCCTTTGCTCACGGCGGTGCCACGACTATCTCGATTACGGATATCTTGCGGGGCAGGTAGTCCACGGATTTTACGGATGCGTAAGGTGCATGGATGACTGGCGTATCGCCAGCTAGATAGAGATCCGGGTCTTGAAAACCGTGTTCATGGGACGCCGAAGGTGGCTTATGGCGATGACCCGTGGAGAAACGCAGGATCTGTTCGATGGTGAAACCGAACCCAGCGCCCGATGTCTGCGAGGCGGCGAGAATAGACAAGCTGTTGAAAAATTGGAAAGACTGCCCTTGCTGGAGAAAGAAGCAAAAGGCGCCCGAGCAGGGAAAAAGCGAAAGGCGCGAGCGCTGCTGAAGGTATGGAAAGCGAGGTCATTTTACGGGACTTGCCGTCTTGGAAGATCCAGTGTGCCTCACAGCCTTGATGTCATGCATATCCACGAAGAGCATGTGCGAGAGTCGCTTGGTACCCTGCTCAACATGCGGAGAGGACCAAAGATGGGCGAAAGCAAGGCAGACTTGAAATCAATGGGCATCGAGGCGGAGCTTCACGCTATATATGATGATGATGATGATGATGATGATGATGATGATGATGATGATGATGATGATGACGGGACCGAAGAAGAGTAAATCGCCAAAGGCAAAAAGGCCAAGAAGACGGAAATGACTACCCTCGCGTGCTTCACTCTAAGTCGAGGAGGAGATCGAGCAGTTTTCACCTGCCTCCTAGGAGTAAAACTTCC
>JAHIAM010013112.1:0-37837 GCA_021605205.1 Aegilops longissima
CAAGTTGATGATCAAGCTCCTCGTCCTCAATCAAACCAAGAGGCTTTTGCTCAAGCTCAAGAACGGCAACGTCTTCGTCGCCAACAAGAGGAAGAAAGAGCACGTCGTCACCAAGACGAACAAGACGCCAATGCTCAACGTCTTCAACAACAACAACGTGAAGCACAAGCTCTTGAGGCGCAACGTGCCCTTCAAGAATCAAGTAGAGCTGTCGCCAACCGCAATCGCGAACGGCGCAATCAAGAGGAAGCCCTTCGAGAAGAAATTCAAGAGAGGAACTACCAACCTCATATACACCGTCAAGTTCCTCAAGCTCCTCCACAAGCTCGTCAAGCCCAACCTCAACATCAAGTTCAACAAGAGCAAGTTGATCATGGTCTTCCTCCGCGCCAAGCGCAACATGAAGACGAGTACATCCCACGTCAAGGACGTCATCATCAACATCGCCAACAACACAATGAAGAGCAACACTACGGCAAGCTAAAATTCACCATGCCCAAGTTCAATGGAAGCAATGACCCCGAAGACTACCTCTCATGGGCATTGAAGGTTGACAAAATCTTCCGCTTGCATAACTACGATGAAGCGAAGAAAATAGCTATGGCATCACTTGAGTTCCAAGACTATGTGCTCATATGGTGGGAACAAATCATTGAGCGGCGACAAGCAAGAGGTGAACCTCCAATCACCACTTGGGCTCAAATGAAGGATGTCATGCGAGCACGTTTTGTGCCAACCTACTACAATCGCGACCTCTTCAAGAAACTCCAACTACTCAAGCAAGGAACAAAAAGCGTTGAAGAATACTACAAGGAGATGGAGATAGCCATGATTCGAGCCAATGTCAAGGAAGATGATGAGCAAACTATGGCACGTTTCTTGAATGGACTCAATCATCCCATCAAGAAGATCGCCGACTTCCAACCATACTCATCCCTCATTGAGCTCGTGCATCAAGCTACAAAAGCGGAATGACAAGTGCAAGATGACTTCAAGTACGCCAAGTACTCATCCAAGACCTACGGCTTCTCCTACAACCAAGCTTCAACGACTACTCCAACATCTACTTCGACCAAGCGTTCTTCAAGAAATGACGACAAGTCAAGTTACAAGAAAACTTCAACAAATTCAAGTCGTCCTCCTCCTACTACAAGCAACTTCAAGCCACGTGCTTCATCCTCTACTCCGACCGATGAGACCATCAAAACAAGCTCCTTCAAGTGTTTTACTTGCGGCGGCCGAGGCCACAAGTCATACGAATGCACCAACAAGCGCACCATGATCCTCAACGACGATGGCACATATGACTCCATGAGTGAAGAAGAAATGGAAGCCCTTGAGCAAGTGGCCATGCACCAGCAAGTGAATGAAGATGAAGATGATCAAGTCTTTTGCGATGAGGATTCGAGCCCCGCTCTCGTTGTCTCCAAGGTCTTGACTCTTCAACATCAATAATGATGAGGACATCAATACCATTGTTACACCCACAGCCCCTGCTGCTATACATACTGGACCAATTACTAGAGCTCGCGCACGCCAATTGAATTATCAGGTACTTTCTTTTCTTGGTAACGATTCCAATGTTCATGAGAATATGATGCTGCCTAAATTGGATACATTTGTTTTGCTTACAAATGAAGGGCCTACCATGGACAAGAAAGATGAACCTTGGAGCAAGTTCAAGCATGGAGATGTTGGCATGCGCAAGGAGAACAAGAACGGAGTTACAAGTGATGATTCCAGGACTTTGAAGCCACCCTAATGAGTGCATAAGGCCTTGGACGAAATATACAAGATGCCACTTCATAATATTCATCCATAGGCTATTCTAGGTGCTGCGTCACCTTATTATTGGGCCAGGCCCATGTAATTTCGAAATACTTAAGTATAGGCTGTTTTTAGAGTCCGTATGTGTGGGGAAACAAGAGTTAGGGTTGATTTCGGACCCCTCCACCAAGGGCCACGAAATTCCCCCCTCTTTCTCCATATATACAGCCCTTAGGGCACCGTTTAGACCTTGGGTTTTGTTTAGATTAAAAGTTCGCCATAGCTGCAACTTCGCGTGCCGTTTGTGTTCAACGACTGGACAAAGGCGCCACAGGACCCCACCTTGATCAATAAAGCTTTCATCTTATATTCGCAATATCCAGATTGCAATCTCAGTTTCTTGCTTGTTCTTCGTTTGCTCGCAGGAAACAGACCCTCGTGGTCGTTGATCGTGCTCGGCGTGGTCAATAACCTCTCGGAGTTGGTTTAGCGATTGCTAAGGCGCGACGTCCTCAAGACGTTCATAGTCGGATCGTCAAAGTCGACTTCCTCCAAAGCGAAAACCACATCTCATCGAAGACGGACACCTTTGCCTCTATCAAGTGGTATCAGATTTTCAGGTTGCTCGGTGAGATTTTACAGTTTTCCGTAGTTTAGATCGAGTCTGTTCTTCATACCTATAGTCCACGAAAAAGCCACAAAAAAAATTTAGGGTTAGTTCATCATATCCGAACCAATCTGAGCCTTTGCATAATCTTTTTAGGGTTTTGCTTTGTTGAATTTGCGGTTGCATCGTCGTGTCTAGTTGCTGGTCTTAGCGTCTAGTCTTTTAGAGTTTCGAGTTCTGGTCATAAGTTGTCACGCCGCCACCGCACCATCATCATCGCCCCTGCCACCTACCATCACCGCTCCGAATCCGTATCCATATACCACCACCAATCCGTGTCCATATACCACCACCGATCCATATCCATATACTACCACCGCTACCACCACCGCTGCCATATACCACCACCATATATCCACCACCAATCCGAGTTCTTCTCATATTAGGTTTGTTTTCGAGATCCATCTAGTTTCCGATTCGTGTTTCCTTGCCGGAGTAGGTTTCGGAAAAAAAAAAACGTACTTGTCAAAAAAATTTTGACCCGTACTTGTCAAAAAAATTTCTGGCTATCCTATTTTTAGGTGTTTCTAAGTGGATTGAGACAGTCGCCGTTATAGAAAGTTTTTTTTGACCCGTTTCCAGTTTTTGGGTCCGGGCAGTCAAAAAAAAATTTTTTTGGTCGAAAAATTTCGTGCCCATCCTGTCAGTTTGACCTGGGAAGAGTTTTGAGACACTCGCCATTATAGTGATTTTTCGCAAAAAAAAAAAGAGCAGCGCAAAAAAAAAAAGCGAAAAAAAATTCCAGAGTGTGCTTTTCCGTTGTTTCCGTGCAGCGCCGTGATTTTGTTAGTGTTCTAGGCTCGCGTCTCTAGCACGGTCTAGCCTAGGACCAGCACAGTACCGTCGTTGAGCGTTTATTCAACTTTGCATCTCTGAATTGATTATTGCTGACCCTTTTTGCTACCATATTATAAGCCTTCCCAGCTCCTCATAAATCTACATCGTGCGTTTGACTCTCCACAGTAATCGCTCTATCCAAGCTTTGAGAGTTTTGACTACATCGGTTGCCGATCACCTTTCTTCTTGGGTAAGAGGCTGGTAAGAATTTGAGATTTGCTTGACGGATTTGTGATCGTCCACCACACCACCACCACCACTTCCTAGTAGTCTGTCAATCATATTCTTGTGTGTTTCTATTGCTGCTAACCATGGCAGGATCACAAGCCGGCGGATCGACCGGGAGAACATGACAAACAAAGCGCTACATGATAAGTTTCAACAAATGATGAGTGGGCAGGTGGAAGATGTGCTAAATAGATTTGAAGAGGCCATGGAGAAGATAGATGGCATTGAGAAGGCGTTGAAACAAAGCTCGATAACAAGTTTAATGAATTGCTCGCGTCTACCACCACCACCACCGGCGGCACCTAACGCACCTCTACTACAACAACAAGGACTACCTCCACATCGCGAAACAGCCCTCCGCCGAGCTTCCGTGTCCCACTTCGCTGGCCAAGCTCTTTGGTGCTGCTTGTTGATATACGTGGCTCCTGCTGCTGCGGTGGGGAGGATGATTATGTGAGAGCTTACGAGGATGAGGTTGATCAACATCGAACTACGTGCAACCACCAGCACCACAACCACCAGGTCGTCCACATGCAAACAATGGCAATGTTGGGCTCCCCTTCAGTGCGAGATCATGACCATCTCCCTAAACTGAAATTGAATATTCCACCATTTGAGGGTAGATATGTTCCTGATATATATCTTACTTGGGAGTTAGAAATTGAACAACGATTTACATGTTTACAATATCACGAGGAGAGGCGTGTTCTGCTGCTGTTTGTGCTTTCACTAGCTTTGCATGTGTTTGGTGGTCGAACATTGTAGATTATATCCTGTTCCAGCTACTTGGGCTGCTTTGAAAACTGCTATGCGTACTCGTTGGGTTCCACCATATTATCAGCGTGAATTACTTCAAAAATTGCAGCGCTTAAGACAAGGAAAAATTCGGTGAAGAATATTATCAGGAATTACAAACTGGCTTGATTAGATGTGGTATTGTTGAGGAGAATGAAGCTATGCTTGCACGTTTTCGGGTGGATTAAATAGAGATTCAAACCATTCTAGACTACAAGGATTATAATAATATCACTCGATTATTCCATCTTGCTTGTAAAGCTGAGCGTGAAGTGCAGGATCGGCAGCGTTGGCGCGGACTAACTTTTCTGCAGGTCGACCTTCATCATGGACACCACGTGCATCATCTACTTCCACACGTTCTACTACACCGGCACCTCCGTCGGCTGCCACCTCCAACCGTGATACAAGAAAGCAGGCACAACCACCACTATCTCGCCAAGAGCACACTGCTGGGCCTACAGAGCTCTTCTTCTTCCATGGCGTCAACAGGCACACAAGTGATATTATTTGTCGTCGTTGTAAGGGAAGAGGACATTTTTGAGAGAATGCCAATCTCAGCGTGTGATGATTGCTACGAGGATGGTGGGTATGAGTCCGCTAGTGACTATGATGAAGAGACTTTGGCTCTTATTACACATGAAGAACACGGTGGAGATGATTACGATCTTGAGGCGCAATACATGGTTGTTGAAGATCTTTGCAGGTATGAATGTTTAGTTGCTCAACGTGTTTTGAGTGTGCAGGTTACACAAGCTGAGCAAAATCAGAGGCATAACTTGTTCCATACAAAGGGAGTTGTGAAGGAACGTTCTATTCGCGTCATCATAGATGGAGGGAGCTGCAACAACTTGGCTAGCATGGATATGGTGGAGAAGCTTTCTCTCACCACAAGACCACATCCACATCCTTACTACATCCAATGGTTCAACAACAGCGGCAAGGTTAAGGTAACACGTACTATTCGTGTGCATTTTAGTATCTCTACATATGCTGATTATGTTGATTGTGATGTGGTACCTATGCAAGCATGTTCCTTATTACTTGGTAGACCATGGCAATTTGATAAAACTCTGTACACCATGGTAGAAACAATCAGTATACTCTTGTTCACAAGGATAAAATATTACTTTGCTTCCTATGACTCTGATTCCATTTTGAAAGATGATATTAATAGAGCTAATAAAGCAAAACAGGAGAAAATAAGAGTGAAAATCAGATTGTGGCAAAAGAATTTGAGCAACAAATGAAGCCCAATAATAAACCATCTAATGTTGCTTCTGAAATTAAACTGAAAAGTGCATGTTTATTTGCCACCAAATCTGATATTGATGAGCTAGATTCTAGCAAATCTGTTTGCTATGCTTTTGTGTGCAAAGAGGCATTATTTTCATTCGAGGACGTGCCTTCCTCTTTGCCCCCGCTGTCACTAACATTTTGCGGGGAGTTCACGACATCTTCCCACAAGGCGTGCCACCGGATTACCACCTATTCGAGGGATTGAGCATCAAATTGACTTAATTCGGTGCATCGCTACCCAACCGTGCACCATACCGTACCAATCCAGAGGAGGCGAAGGAGATTATCGTCAAATCGAGGAGCTGCTCGACAAAGGTTATATCTGTGAATCTCTTAGTCCTTGTGCTGTTCCTATTATACTAGTGCCTAAAAAGGATGGTGCGTCGGCGTATGTGTGTTGATTGTAGAGGCATTAATAATATTACTATTCGTTATCGTCATCCTATTCCTAGGCTAGATGATATGCTTGATGAATTAAGTGGCTCTACAATATTCTCCAAAGTTGATTTGCGTAGTGGATACCATCAAATTCGTATGAAATTGGGAGATGAATGGAAAACAGCATTTAAAACTAAGTTTGGATTATATGAGTGGTTAGTCATGCCTTTTGGGTTAACTAATGCACCTAGTACTTTCATGAGATTAATGAGCGAAGTTTTACGTGCTTTCATTGGACGATTTGTGGTAGTTTACTTTGATGATATACTGATTTATAGCAAATCTTTGGAAGAACATTTGGAACATTTACGTGCTGTTTTTAATACTCTCGTGATGCACGTTTGTTTGGTAACCTTGGGAAGTGCACCTTTTGCACCGACCGAGTATCTTTTCTTGGCTATGTTGTTACTCCACAGGAATTGAAGTTGATAAAGCCAAGATTGAAGCTATTGAGAGTTGGCGCAGCCAAAACGGTCACACAAGTGAGGAGTTTTCTTGGACTCGCTGGTTTCTATAGGCGTTTTGTGAGAGACTTTAGCACCATTGCTGCACCTCTCAATGAGCTTACAAAGAAGGATGTGCCTTTTTTTGGGGTACCGCATGGGAAGAAGCCTTCACGGTATTGAAAGATAAGTTGACACATGCTCCTTTACTCCAACTTCCGACTTTAATAAGACTTTTGAGCTTGAATGTGATGCTAGTGGAATTGGATTAGGAGGTGTGTTATTACAAGATGGCAAACCTGTTGCATACTTTTACGAAAAATTGAGTGGGCCTAGTCTGAACTATTCTACTTATGACAAAGAATTATATGCTCTTGTTAGGACTTTAGAGACATGGCAACATTATTTATGGCCCAAAGAATTTGTTATACATTACGATCATGAATCTTTGAAACATATTAAAAGTCAAGCTAAACTGAATCGTAGACATGCTAAATGGGTTGAATTCATTGAGACTTTCCCTTATGTCATTAAACACAAGAAGGGTAAAGAAAATGTTATTGCTGATGCTTTGTCTCGTCGATATACTATGCTTTCACAACTTGACTTCAAAATATTTGGTTTGGAGACCATCAAAGATCAATATGTGCATGATGCTGATTTTAAAGATGTAATGCAGAATTGTAATGATAGAGGCAAAGGTGTCCCGATGTTTCGATGAGATGGTGGCTATCGTTTCTGTGGGAGTCGACCTTGACGATCCGACTCTGAACGTGCGAGACGTCGGCGCCTTAGCAATCGCTAAACCAACTTCCGAGGGTTATTGACCACGCCGGAGCACGATCAAACGACCACGAGGGCCTGTTTCCTGCGAGCAAGCGAAGAACAAGCAAGAAACTGAGATTGCAATCTGGATATTGCGAATATAAGATGAAAGCTTTATTGATCAAGGTGGGGTTCTGTGGCGCCTTTGTGCAGTCGTTGAACACAAAGCGGCACGCGAAGTTGCAGCTATGGCGAACTTTTAATCTAAACAAAACCCAAGGTCTAAACGGTGCCCTAAGGGCTGTATATATGGAGGAAGAGGGGAATTTCGTGGCCCTTGGTGGAGGGTCGAAATCAACCCTAACTCTTGTTTCCCCCACATACGGACTCTAAAAACAGCCTATACTTAAGTATTTCGAAATTACATGGGCCTGGCCCAATAATAAGGTGTGCAGCACCTAGAATAGCCTCGGGACGACATTTATGAAGTAGCATCTTGTATATTTCGTCCAAGGCTTCATGCACCCATTATGGTGGCTTCAAAGTCCTGAAATCATCACTTGTAACTCCGTTCTTGTTCCCCTTAGCATGGCATTATCTCCATGCTTGTTCTTGCTCAATGTCCATCCTTCTCCAAGCTAGGGCCTTCATTTGTAAGCAAAACAAATGTATCCAATTTAAGCAGCATCATATTCTCATGAACATTAGAATCATTACCAAGAAACGAAAGTACGATAATTTAATTGGCGTCTTGTGAGCTCTAGTAATTGGTCCAGTATATGTAGCAGTAGGGGCTGTGGGTGTAATAATGGTATTGATGTCCTCATCATGTAAAGAGGGAAGAACATGGAACAAGTTCGTTATTAATGATGGTTTTGTGTTCCGTGCTAACAAGCTATGCATTCCTGCTAGCTCTGTTAAGTCTTTTGTTGTTGCGGAGGCGCATGGAGGAGGATTAATGGGACACTTTGGCGTGAAGAAGGCGGAGGATATACTTGCTACACATTTCTTTTGGCCAAAGTTAAGGACGGATGTTGAGCGTTTTGTAGCTCGCTGCACTACATGTCAAAAAGCTAAGTCACGACTCAGTCCTCATGGTTTATATATGCCTTTGCCTGTGCCTAGTGTTCCTTGGGAGGATATATCTATGGACTTTGTTTTAGGTTTACCTCGAACAAAGAAGGGAGGATAGCATATTTGTTGTCGTGGATAGATTCTCGAAAATGGCACACTTTATACCATGTCATAAAAGCGATGATTTGTTAATGTTGCTGATTTGTTCTTTCGTGAAATTATTCGCTTGCATGGTGTGCCAAATACTATTATTTCAGATCATGATACTAAATTTCTTAGCCACTTTTGGAGATGTTTATGGGCTAAGTTGGGGACTAAACTGCTTTTAGTACTACTTGTCACCCCCAAAGCGATGGACAAACTGAAGTAGTCAATAGAACATTGTCTACTATGCTTAGGGCTGTTTTGAAGAATAATAAGAAAATGTGGGAAGAATGCTTGCCTCATATTGAATTTGCTTATAATCGTTCATTGCATTCTACTACTAAGATGTGCCCTTTTGAAATTGTGTATGGCTTCCTACCTCGTGCACCTATTGATTTGTTGCCTCTTCCATCTTGGAGAAGGTTAATTTTGATGCTAAAGAACGTGCTGAATTGATTTTAAAATGCATGAGTTAACTAAGGAAAACATTGAGCGTATGAATGCTAAATATAAACTTCTTTGGAGATAAGGGTAGAAAACATGTTGTCTTTGCACTGGAGATCTTGTTTGGTTACATTTGCGTGAGGATAGGTTTCCTAATTTGCATAAATCAAAGCTAATGCCACGTCTTGATGGTCCATTTAAGGTGTTAGAGAAAATAAATGATAATGCATATAAACTTGAGCTGCCTGCAGATTTTGGGGTTAGTCCACTTTTAACATTGCAGATTTGAAGCCTTATTTGGGTGAGGAAGATGAGCTTCCGTCGAGGGCGACTTCATTTCAAGAAGGGAGGATGATGAGGACATCAATACCATTGTTACACCCACAGCCCCTGCTGCTATACATCTTGGACCAATTACTAGAGCTCTCATGCGCCAATTGAATTATCGGTACTTTCTTTTCTTGGTACTTGATTCCAATGTTCATGAGAATATGATGCTGCCTAAATTGGATACATTTGTTTTGCTTACAAATGAAGGGCCTACCATGGACAAGAAAGATGAACCTTGGAGCAAGTTCAAGCATGGAGATGTTGGCATGCAAGGAGAACAAACGGAGTTACAAGTGATGATTCAGGACTTTGAAGCCACCCTAATGAGTGCATAAGGCCTTGGACAAAATATACAAGATGCCACTTCATAATATTCATCCATAGGCTATTCTAGGTGCTTTCGTCACCTTATTATTGGGCCAGCCCATGTAATTTCGAAATACTTAAGTATAGGCTGTTTTAGAGTCCGTATGTGTGGGGAAACAAGAGTTAGGGTTGATTTGGACCCCTCCACCAAGGGCCACGAAATCCCCCCCTCTTTCTCCATATATACAGCCCTTAGGGCACCGTTTAGACCTTGGGTTTTGTTTAGATTAAAAGTTCGCCATAGCTGCAACCCGCGTGCATTTCGTTTGTGTTCAACGACCGGACAAAGGCGCCACAGGACCCCACCTTGATCAATAAAGCTTTCATCTTATATTCGCAATATCCAGATTGCAATCTCAGTTTCTTGCTTGTTCTTCGTTTGCTCGCAGGAAAGCAGACCCTCGTGGTCAGGTTGATCGTGCTCGGCGTGGTCAATAACCTCTCGGGGTTGGTTTAGCGATTGCTAAAGGCGCGACGTCCTCTCAAGACGTTAAGTAGTCGGATCGTCAAAGTCGACTTCCTCCAAAGCGAAAACCACATCTCATCGAAAGACGGGACACCTTTGCCTCTATCAAACAAGAAGAAGACCAACGATGCCACATCTTTCACACAAAAGCCGGCATCAATGGACGGTCCATCAAGGTCATCATCGATGGAGGTAGTTGCCACAACTTGGCAAGTGAAGAACTATGCTCCAAGCTACAATTGGTCAAGAGGAAGCACCCGCACCCCTACAAGGTTCAATGGCTAAGTGAATCCGGCACTATACGAGTCGAGCATACGGTCCAAGTCTCCTTCAAAATTGGCGCTTACGAAGACACATTGGAATGTGACGTAGTCCCAATGACCATTTGTCACCTACTCCTTGGTCGACCATGGCAATTCGACCGTGGTGTCATCCACAATGGGCGCACCAATCACTATAGCTTCAAGATGAAAGGGAAAGAATATGTGCTACGACCTATGTCTCCTAGTCAAGTGATTGCCGACAAGCAAGCCACCCATCATAGAGAGAAGAGTGAGAAAGTGATCCACCCAAAAGTGAGTGAGAGCCACAAGCCAAATTTGAGCGACTCTTCACCTAGAGAGAAAAACCTCATCCTATTTGCCACCAAAAGCGAGATGAGAGAAGTGTGTGAGAACCCATCTACCGTGATGCACTTTGTCCTTGTGTGCAAGGATGGAGAACCAAAAACTAACACCATTCACGAGCTACCTTTGGTGTTTCAATCTCTTTTGCAGGAATTTCATGATGTTTTCCCCGATGAGCTACCTCCGGGTCTACCTCCTCTTCGAGGCATTGAGCATCGAATCGACCTCATCCCCGGAGCGCCTCTACCAACAAAGCTCCCGGCACTTTTGTGCGTCTTATGCATCATGTGCTTCGTCCTTACATTGGAGTCTTTGTTGTGGTCTACTTTGACGATATTCTTGTGTTTAGCAAAACCATGAAAGAGCACATCAATCATGTAAAATCTGTGTTGCAAACTCTTCGCAAAGAAAGCCTTTATGCAAACTTGAAAAAATGCACATTTGCAGTTGACAAAGTGGTTTTCTTGGGTTTTGTTGTTTCCTCAAAGGGTGTCCATGTTGATGAATCTAAAATTCAAGCAATTAAAACTTGGCCCCAACCCACCAATTTGCAACAAGTGCGCAGTTTTCTTGGTCTTGCGGGTTTCTATCGTCGCTTTGTGAAAGATTTTAGCACAATTGCCGCCTTTGCATGCTTTGAGCAAGAAGAATACTCCCTTTGTTTGGGGAACTTTGCAATCAACCGCTTTTGATAAGCTCAAGTCTTTGCTTACTCATGCTCCGATTCTTGCTTTGCCCAATTTTGATAAAACTTTTGAGGTTCATTGTGATGCAAGTGGTACGGAATTGGCGGAGTTTTGATGCAAGAAAAGCGAGCCATTGCTTATTTTAGTGAAAAACTCTCCGGTGCTCAACAATTATCCCATCTATGACAAAGAATTATGCGCTTTAGTGCGTGTACTACATGTTTGGGAACATTACCTTAGACCTCATGAGTTTGTCATCCATACCGATCATGAAACGCTTAAGTACCTCAAAGGTCAAACTAAATTGAACAAGCGTCATGCCAAATGGAGTGAATTCATGGAATCTTTTCCTTATGTGATCAAATACATTAAGGGTAAAGAGAATGTAGTTGCCGACGCGCTTTCACGCATATGCATGCTTGTCACTCAACTTGAATTGAATGTTATTGGTTTTGAGCATATAAAAGACTTGTATGAGCATGATCCATCTTTTGCTTCTCCTTATGCTAAGTGTTTGACGCATACGTCTTGGGAACAATATTACATCAAGGATGGTTACCTTATGAGAGCTAACAAACTTTGCATTCCCGAGTCTTCTCTTCGTTTGCTCCTTTTGCAAGAGGCTCATGGAGGCGGACTCATGGGACACTTTGGACGCGACAAGACATTCGCCACGCTCTCCAACAACTACTTTTGGCCCAAGATGTTCCGCGACGTACAACGCTTCACCAACCGATGCTTTATATGTCGCAAAGCTAAGTCTAAAGCTCAATCTCATGGTCTTTACGTGCCCCTTCCTATTCCATATCATCCTTGGGAAGACATTAGCATGGATTTTATACTCGGTTTGCCTAGAACTCAAAATGGAAAGGACTCCGTGTTTGTTGTTGTGGATAGATTTTCTAAGATGGCACATTTCATTCCTTGCAACAAGATAGCGATGCTTCACATGTTGCAAATCTCTTTGTAGAGAAATCTTGCGACTCCATGGAGTACCAAAGACAATCGTCTCCGATCGTGACGTCAAGTTCTTGAGTTACTTTTGGAAGACCCTATCGCCAAGCTCGGAATCAAGCTATTGTTCTCATCCGCATACCATCCTCAAACCGACGGCCAAACGGAGGTGACGAACCGCACACTCTCCACTCTACTTGTGTCTTGATCAAGAAGAACATCAAGGAATGGGAAGCATGTCTACCCATCGCCGAAGCACGCCTACAATCGTGCAAGACATTCAACTACCGGCAAGTCCCCTTGAGGTCGTCTCACGGTTTCAACCCGTTGTCCCCATTGGACATTTTACCACTTCCTCTACAAGAGCGCACCAACATGGATGCAAGTGAGCGAGCAAGCTACATCAAGAAGATGCACGAAGATACAAGGCACACAATTGGCGCCAAGTACAACGCCAAACAAACAAGCTCAACGCCAACAAGCAACCCATCGTCTTCAACATTGGTGATCAAGTGTGGCTACACCTTCATGAGGACCGCTTCCCCAAAGAACGCAAGTCAAACTTCTCCCTCGAGCCGATGGACCTTTCAAAGTGCTCGCACGCTACAACGACAACGCTTACAAAATCGACATACCTCGAGACAAGTACAACGTGAGCGACATCTTCAACGTCAAGGACCTTGCACCTGTCCATGGAGATGAAGCTTTTGATCCAAGGTCGGATCTCTCCCAAGGGGGGGAGATGATGCGGAGCAGCCCTCACTCATCCCCACGGACGTGCCTACATCCCCCTCAACACCACCGGGACCCATGACAAGAGCCCGAGCTAAGGCTATTGAAGATAAGGTGAACTCGCTCCTCTCCGAACTTCTTATTTCTACCCATGAGACATGGCTACTACCTCATTCAAAAACTCTATGCGTAATCAGGTACATGGAGGCGAACCAAGGATCTACTACTTGCAAGAGCCAAGACGGCGAGGACCCCGAGTATGTCGAAGAGGAAGAAGAGATGTTGCTGAAGCTACAGGACACGGACGTCCGACCCTTTACGGACGTCCGATGATCCCCAGGGCACGGACGTCCGACGCTCTCCGGACGTCCGGAACTTCGTCACCCGAATCAAACCTACGGACGACCGGAGCTGACCGGACGTCCGGACGACCATCACCCGAGCCGGAACTACGGACGACCGACAGCCTCCGGACGTCCGGACCCTCCTGAAGCCCCGGACGACCGACACACCTACGGTAGAGAAGAATCGACGGACGTCCGAACGCGTCCGGACGACCGGACCTTCCCGAGCCTCCGGACGTCCGATGACTTCCGGACGTCCGACGCCTGATGCGGGCTGAAGCCCATGTACCCCTTCGTTTTGACTTCCATTTGCACTAAGACTATAAATAGGAACCACCCATCTCCTAGTTAGGGTTAGCTTTGGATTAGCTCATGTTTAGGTGAGAGAGCCTTTGCTCATCCACTTGGCTACTTCTCCTCAGAGAACAGGACCTGATGAGGACATCAATACCATTGTTACACCCACAGCCCCTGCTGCTATACATACTGGACCAATTACTAGAGCTCGCGCACGCCAATTGAATCATCAGGTACTTTCGTTTCTTGGTAACGATTCCAATGTTCATGAGAATATGATGCTGCCTAAATTGGATACATTTGTTTTGCTTACAAATGAAGGGCCTACCATGGACAAGAAAGATGAACCTTGGAGCAAGTTCAAGCATGGAGATGTTGGCATGCATAAGGGGAACAAACGGAGTTACAAGTGATGATTCCAGGACTTTGAAGCCACCCTAATGAGTGCATGAGGCCTTGGACGAAATATACAAGATGCCACTTCATAATATTCGTCCATAGGCTATTCTAGGTGCTCGTCACCTTATTATTGGGCCAGGCCCATGTAATTTCGAAATACTTAAGTATAGGCTGTTTTAGAGTCCGTATGTGTGGGAAACAAGAGTTAGGGTTGATTTGGACCCCTCCACCAAGGGCCACGAAATTCTCCCCTCTTCCTCCATATATACAGCCCTTAGGGCACCGTTTAGACCTTGGGTTTTGTTTAGATTAAAAGTTCGCCATAGCTGCAACGCTGCGTGCCGTTTGTGTTCAACGACCGGACAAAGGCGTCACAGAACCCCACCTTGATCAATAAAGCTTTCATCTTATATTCACAATATCCAGATTGCAATCTCAGTTTCTTGCTTGTTCTTCGTTTGCTCGCAGGAAACAGACCCTCGTGGTCAGGTTGATCGTGCTCCGGCGTGGTCAATAACCTCTCGGAGTTGGTTTAGCGATTGCTAAGGCGCGACGTCCTCGCACGTTCGTAGTCGGATCGTCAAAGTCGACTTCCTCCAAAGCGAAAACCAACATCTCATCGAAAGGCGGGACACCTTTGCCTCTATCAAGTGGTATCCGATTTTCAGGTTGCTCGGTGAGATTTTACAGTTTTTCGTAGATTAGATCGAGTCTGTTCTTCATACCTAAAGTCCACGAAAAAGCCACAAAAAAAATTAGGGTTAGTTCATCATATCTGAACCAATCTGAGCCTTTGCATAATCTTTTTAGGGTTTTTGCTTTGTTGAATTTGCGGTTGCATCGTCGTGTCAAGTTGCTGGTCTTAGAGTCTAGTCTTTTAAAGTTTCGAGTTCTAGTCATAAGTTGTCACGCCACCGCCGCACCATCATCATCGCCTTGCCATCTACCACCATTGCTTATCCGCCACCGCTCTGAATCCGTATCCATATACCACCACCAATCCGTATCCATATACCACCACCGCTACCATATACCACCACCGCTGTCATATACCACCACCATATATCCACCACCAATCCGAGTTCCTTGCATATTAGGTTTGTTTTGAGATCCATCTAGTTTCCGATTTGTGTTTTCCTTGCGGAGTAGGTTTGAAAAAAAAGTCTGAAACCACCCTCCGTTTAGGCCCAAAATTTTCAAAGCGCACTTGTCGAAAAATTTTCTGGCTATCCTATTTTAGGTGTTTCTAAGCGTATTGAGACGATCGCCATTATAGAAAGTTTTTTGACCCATTTCAGTTTTTGGGTCCGGCAATCGAAAAAAAAAATTTTGGTCGAAAATTTTTCGTGCCCATCTGTCGGTTTGACACAGGAAGAGTTTTGAGACACTCGCCATTATAGTGATTTTTCGCAAAAAAAAGAGCTGCGATAAAAAAAAAGCGCAAAAAAAAAAAGCGAAAAAAAATTATTCAGTGTGCTTTTCCGTTGTTTCCGTGCAGCGCCGTGATTTTGTTAGTGTTCTAGGCTCGCGTCTCTAGCACGGTCTAGCCTAGGACCAACCACGATACCGTCGTTGAGCGTTTATTCAACTTTGCATCTCTGAATTGATTATTGCTGACCCTTTTGCTACCATATTATAAGCCTTCCCAGCTCCACATACATCTACATCGTGCGTTTGACTCTCCACAGTAATCGCTCTATCCAAGCTTTGAGAGTTTTGACTACATCGGTTGCGATCACCTTTCTTCTGGGTAAGAACTGGTAAGAATTTGAGATTTGCTTGACGGATTTGTGATCGTCCACCACACCACCACCACCACTTCCTAGTAGTCGTCGAATCATATTCTTGTGTGTTTCTATTGCTGCTAACCATGGCAGGATCACAAGCCAGCGAGACCGACCGGGAGAACATGACAAACAAAGCGCTACATGATAAGTTTCAACAAATGATGAGTGGGCAGGTGGACGATGTGCTAAATAGATTTGAAGAGGCCATGGAGAAGATAGATGGCATTGAGAAGGCGTTGAAACAAAGCTCGATAACAAGTTTAATGAATTGCTCGCGTCTACCACCACCACCACCGGCTGCACCTAATGCACCTCTACTACAACAACATGGACTACCTCCACATGTGAAACAGCCCTCCGCCGAGCTTCCGTGTCCCTCTTCACTGGCCAAGCTGCTGGTGCTGCTGTTGATACTTCGTGGCTCCTGCTGCTGCGGTGGGGAGGATGATTATGTGAGATTACGAGGATGAGGTTGATCAACATCGAACTACGTCCAACCACCAGCACCACAACCACCAGGTCGTCCACATGCAAATAATGGCAATGTTGGGCTCCCCTTCAGTGCGAGATCATGACCATCTCCCTAAACTGAAATTGAATATTCCACCATTTGAGGGTAGATATGTTCCTGATATATATCTTACTTGGGAGTTAGAAACTGAACAACGATTTACATGTTTACAATATCACGAGGAGAGAGGCGTGTTCTGCTGCCGTTTGTGCTTTCACTAGCTTTGCATGTGTTTGGTGGTCGAACATTGTCGATTATATCCTGTTCCAGCTACTTGGGCTGCTTTGAAAACTGCTATGCGTACTCGTTGGGTTCCACCATATTATCAACGTGAATTACTTCAAAAATTGCAGCGCTTAAGACAAGGAAAAATTCGGTGAAGAATATTATCAGGAATTACAAACTGGCTTGATTAGATGTGGTATTGTTGAGGAGAATGAAGCTATGCTTGCACGTTTTCGGGTGGATTAAATAGAGATTCAGACCATTCTAGACTACAAGGATTATAATAATATCACTCGATTATTCCATCTTGCTTGTAAAGCTGAGCGTGAAGTGCAGGATCGGCAGGCCTTGGCGCAGACTAACTTTTCTGCAGGTCGACCTTCATCATGGACACCACGTGCATCATCTACTTCCACACGTTCTACTACATCGGCACCTCCGTGGCTGCCACCTCCAACCGTGATACAAGAAAGCAGGCACAACCACCACTATCGCCAAGAGTACACTGCTGGGCCTACAGAGCTCTTCTTCTTCCATGGCGTCAACAGGGCACACAAGTGATATTATTTGTCGTCGTTGTAAGGGAAGAGGACATTTTGCGAGAGAATGCACATCTCAGCGTGTGATGATTGCTCTTGAGGATGGTGGGTATGAGTCGCTAGTGACTATGATGAAGAGACTTTGGCTCTTATTACACATGAAGAACACGGTGGAGATGATTACGATCTGAGGCGCAATACATGGCTCTTGAAGATCTTGGCAGGTATGAATGTTTAGTTGCTCAACGTGTTTTGAGTGTGCAGGTTACACAAGCTGAGCAAAATCAGAGGCATAACTTGTTCCATACAAAGGGAGTTGTGAAGGAGCGTTCTATTAGCGTCATCATAGATGGAGGGAGCTGCAACAACTTGGCTAGCATGGATATGGTGGAGAAGCTTTCTCTCACCACAAGACCACATCCACATCCTTACTACATCCAATGGTTCAACAACAGCGGCAAGGTTAAGGTAACACGTCTTTGTTAGTGTGTATTTTAGTATCTCTACATATGCTGATTATGTTGATTGTGATGTGGTACCTATGCAAGCATGTTCCTTATTACTTGGTAGACCATGGCAATTTGATAAAATTCTGTACACCATGGTAGAAACAATCAGTATACTCTTGTTCACAAGGATAAAAATATTACTTTGCTTCCTATGACTCCTGATTCCATTTTGAAAGATGATATTAATAGAGCTAATAAAGCAAAACAGGAGAAACATAAGAGTGAAAATCAGATTGTGGCAAAAGAATTTGAGCAACAAATGAAGCCTAATAATAAACCATCTAATGTTGCTTCTGAAATTAAACTGAAAAGTGCATGTTTATTTGCCACCAAATCTGATATTGATGAGCTAGATTCTAGAAAATCTGTTTGCTATGCTTTTGTGTGCAAAGAGGCATTATTTTCATTCGAGGGCGTGCCTTCCTCTTTGCCCCTCGCTGTCACTAACATTTTGCGGGAGTTCACGGCGTCTTCCCACAAGGCGTGCCACCGGATTACCACCTATTCGAGGATTGAGCATCAAATTGACTTAATTCCCGGTGCATCGCTACCCAACCGCGCACCATACCGTACCAATCCGGAGGAGGCGAAGGAGATTATCGTCAAGTCAGGAGCTGCTCGACAAAGGTTATATCGCGAATCTCTTAGTCCTTGTGCTGTTCCTATTATACTAGTGCCTAAAAAGGATGGTGCGTCGGCGTATGTGTGTTGATTGTAGAGGCATTAATAATATTACTATTCGTTATCGTCATCCTATTCCTAGGCTAGATGATATGCTTGATGAATTGAGTGGCTCTACAATATTCTCCAAAGTTGATTTGCGTAGTGGATACCATCAAATTCGTATGAAATTGGGAGATGAATGGAAAACAGCATTTAAAACTAAGTTTGGATTATATGAGTGGTTAGTCATGCCTTTTGGGTTAACTAATGCACCTAGTACTTTCATGAGATTAATGAGCGAAGTTTTACGTGTTTTCATTGGACGATTTGTGGTAGTTTACTTTGATGATATACTGATTTATAGCAAATCTTTGGAAGAACATTTGGAACATTTACGTGCTGTTTTTAATGCTCTCGTGATGCACGTTTGTTTGGTAACCTTGGGAAGTGCACCTTTTGCACCGACCGAGTATCTTTTCTTGGCTATGTTGTTACTCCACGAGGAATTGAAGTTGATAAAGCCAAGATTGAAGCTATTGAGAGTTGGCGCAGCCCAAAGCGGTCACACAAGTGAGGAGTTTTCTTGGACTCGCTGGTTTCTATAGGCGTTTTGTGAGAGACTTTAGCACCATTGCTGCACCTCTCAATGAGCTTACAAAGAAGGATGTGCCTTTTGTTTGGGGTACCGCATACGGGAAGAAGCCTTCACGGTATTGAAAGATAAGTTGACACATGCTCCTTTACTCCAACTTTCGACTTTAATAAGACTTTTGAGCTTGAATGTGATGCTAGTGGAATTGGATTAGGAGGTGTGTTATTACAAGATGGCAAACCTGTTGCATACTTTTCGAAAAATTGAGTGGGCCTAGTCTGAACTATTCTACTTATGACAAAGAATTATATGCTCTTGTTAGGACTTTAGAGACATGGCAACATTATTTATGGCCCAAAGAATTTGTTATACATTCGATCATGAATCTTTGAAACATATTAAAAGTCAAGCTAAACTGAATTGTAGACATGCTAAATGGGTTGAATTCATTGAGACTTTCCTTATGTCATTAAACACAAGAAGGGTAAAGAAGATGTTATTCTTGATGCTTTGTCTAAATCGCTATACTATGCTTTCACAACTTGACTTCAAAATATTTGGTTTGGAGACCATCAAAGATCAATATATGCATGATGCTGATTTTAAAGATGTAATGCAGAATTGTAAAGAAGGAAGAACATGGAACAAGTTCGTTATTAATGATGGTTTTGTGTTCGTGCTAACAAGCTATGCATTCCTGCTAGCTCTGTTAAGTCTTTTGTTGTTGCAGGAGGCGCATGGAGGAGGATTAATGGGACACTTTGGCGTCAAGAAGGCGGAGGATATACTTGCTACACATTTCTTTTGGCCAAAGATGAGGCGGGATGTTGGCGTTTTGTTGCTCGCTGCACTACATGTCAAAAAGCTAAGTCACGACTCAATCCTCATGGTTTATATATGCCTTTGCCTTTGCCTGTGCCTAGTGTTCCTTGGGAGGATATATCTATGGACTTTGTTTTAGGTTTACCTCGAACAAAGAAGGGAGGATAGCATATTTGTTGTCGTGGATAGATTCTCGAAAATGGCACACTTTATACCATGTCATAAAAGCGATGATCTTTGTTAATGTTGCTGATTTGTTCTTTCGTGAAATTATTAAGCTTGCATGGTGTGCCAAATACTATTGTTTCAGATCGTGATACTAAATTTCTTAGCCACTTTTGGAGATGTTTATGGGCTAAGTTGGGGACTAAACTGCTTTTAGTACTACTTGTCACCCCAAACTGATGGACAAACTGAAGTAGTCAATAGAACATTGTCTACTATGCTTAGGGCTGTTTTGAAGAATAATAAGAAAATGTGGGAAGAATGCTTGCCTCATATTGAATTTGCTTATAATCGTTCATTGCATTCTACTACTAAGATGTGCCCTTTTGAAATTGTGTATGGCTTCCTACCTCGTGCACCTATTGATTTGTTGCCTCTTCCATCTTGGAGAAGGTTAATTTTGATGCTAAAGAGCGTGCTGAATTGATTTTAAAAATGCATGAGATAACTAAGGAAAACATTGAGCGTATGAATGCTAAATATAAACTTGTTGGTGATAAGGGTAGAAAACATGTTGTCTTTGCACTGGAGATCTTGTTTGGTTACATTTGCGTGAGGATAGGTTTCCTCATTTGCGCAAATCAAAGCTAATGCCACGTCTGATGGTCCATTTAAGGTGTTAGAAAATAAATGATAATGCATACAAACTTGAGCTGCCTGCAGATTTTGGGGTTAGTCCACTTTTAACATTGCAGATTTGAAGCCTTATTTGGGTGAGGAAGATGAGCTTCCGTCGAGGGCGACTTCATTTCAAGAAGGGAGGATGATGAGGACATCAATACCATTGTTACACCCACCCCTGCTGCTATACATCTTGGACCAATTACTAGAGCTCGCATGCGCCAATTGAATCATCGGTACTTTCGTTTCTTGGTAATGATTCAATGTTCATGAGAATATGATGCTGCCTAAATTGGATACATTTGTTTTGCTTACAAATGAAGGGCCTACCATGGACAAGAAAGATGAACCTTGGAGCAAGTTCAAGCATGGAGATGTTGGCATGCATAGGGAACAAACGGAGTTACAAGTGATGATTCAGGACTTTGAAGCCACCCTAATGAGTGCATGAGGCCTTGGACGAAATATACAAGATGCCACTTCATAATATTCATCCATAGGCTATTCTAGGTGCTGCGTCACCTTATTATTGGGCCAGGCTCATGTAATTTCGAAATACTTAAGTATAGGCTGTTTTAGAGTCCGTATGTGTGGGGAAACAAGAGTTAGGGTTGATTTGGACCCCTCCACCAAGGGCCACGAAATTCTCCCCTCTTCCTCCATATATACAGCCCTTAGGGCACCGTTTAGACCTTGGGTTTTGTTTAGATTAAAAGTTACGCCATAGCTGCAACCCGCGTGCCGTTTGTGTTCAACGACCGGACAAAGCGTCACAGAACCCCACCTTGATCAATAAAGCTTTCATCTTATATTCGCAATATCCAGATTGCAATCTCAGTTTCTTGCTTGTTCTTCGTTTGCTCGCGAGAAGCAGACCCTCGTGGTCAGGTTGATCGTGCTCGGCGTGGTCAATAACCTCTCGGAGTTGGTTTAGCGATTGCTAAGCGCGGCGTCCTCGCATACGTTAAGTAGTCGGATCGTCAAAGTCGACTTCCTCCAAAGCGAAAAACCAACATCTCATCGAAAGACGGGACACCTTTGCCTCTATCACAAGACCCCCATCTAGGGTGGACCCATCAAGACCTCCTCTTGGAGAACAACGGCTACTCGTGTATCTTTACCTTTATTGTTCTTGAATCTAGTGCCACTCTATGTGTTCACCGATCTAGCACTTGTGTGATTGATTTCTTGTCGGTTGAGTGATCTCTCTCTCATTTTCCCCGTGTTTTCCCTCTTGTTCTTCCGCGTGTTCTTCGTGATTCACCGTAGGATCCGCTCCGACGTGAAAGATCGTCCACATAGGGTTCCACCCTACATCAAGCGGTGTCAAGTAACTCTGAAGATTGTGTAAAGCGATTGCCAGTGGAACGCACGTATACACGGTGTAGAAATATGTGGAGCTGGGTTGGCTATATATGGTAGCAAAACATCAGCAATAATCAATTCAAAGATGCAATGTTGAATAAACGCTCAACGACGGTACTGTGCTGGTCCTAGGCTAGACCGGACTACAGACGCGAGCCAAGAACACTAATGAGGTCACGGCGTAGCATGATAGAGGCTAAGGTGTCCCGATGTTTCGATGAGATGGTGGCTATCGTTTCTGTGGGAGTCGACCTTGACGATCCGACTACGATCGGCGAGACGCGCGCGCTTTAGCAATCGCTAAACCAACTTCCGAGGGTTATTGACCACGCCGAGCACGATCAACCTGACCACGAGGGCCTGTTTTCTGCGAGCAAACGAAGAACAAGCAAGAAACTGAGATTGCAATCTGGATATTGCGAATATAAGA
This sequence comes from Aegilops longissima, assembly GCA_021605205.1. NCBI lineage: Eukaryota > Viridiplantae > Streptophyta > Magnoliopsida > Poales > Poaceae > Aegilops > Aegilops longissima. Next base: position 22,391 of record JAHIAM010013112.1, read on the forward strand.
TGAAAGCTTTATTGATCAAGGTGGGGTTCTGTGGACGCTTTGTCCGGTCGTTGAACACAAACGGCACGCCGAAGTTGCAGCTATGGCTAACTTTTAATCTAAACAAAACCTAAGGTCTAAACGGTGCCCTAAGGGCTGTATATATGGAGGAAGAGGGGGAATTTCGTGGCCCTTGGTGGAGGGGTCCAAATCAACCCTAACTCTTGTTTCCCCACACATACGGACTCTAAAACAGCCTATACTTAAGTATTTCGAAATTACATGGGCCTGGCCCACTAATAAGGTGACGAGCACCTAGAATAGCCTCGGACGACATTTATGAAGTAGCATCTTGTATATTTCGTCCAAGGCTTCATGCACCCATTATGGTGGCTTCAAAGTCCTGAAATCATCACTTGTAACTCCGTTTGTTCCCCTTGCATGGCATTATCTCCATGCTTGTTCTTGCTCCAATGTCCATCCTTCTCCAAGCTAGGGCCTTCATTTGTAAGCAAAACAAATGTATCCAATTTAGGCAGCATCATATTCTCATGAACATTAGAATCATTACCAAGAAACGAAAGTACCGATAATTTAATTGGCGCATGCGAGCTCTAGTAATTGGTCCAAGATATGTAGCAAGAGGGGCTGTGGGTGTAACAATGGTATTGATGTCCTCATCATCCTCCCTTCTTGAAATGAAGTCGCCCTCGACGGAAGCTCATATTCCTCACCCAAATAAGGCTTCAAATCTGCAATGTTAAAAGTGGACTAACCCCAAAATCTGCAGCAGCTCAAGTTTATATGCATTATCATTTATTTTCTCTAACACCTTAAATGGACCATCAAGACGTGGCATTAGCTTTGATTTGCGCAAATTAGGAAACCTATCCTTACATAAATGTAACCAAACAAGATCTCCAGTGCAAAGACAACATGTTTTCTACCCTTATCTCCAAAGAAGTTTATATTTAGCATTCATACGCTCAATGTTTTCCTTAGTTATCTCATGCATTTTAAAATCAATTCAGCACGCTCTTTAGCATCAAAATTAACCTTCTCCAAGATGGAAGAGGCAACAAATCAATAGGTGCACGAGGTAGGAAGCCATACACAATTTCAAAAGGGCACATCTTAGTTGTAGAATGCAATGAACGATTATAAGCAAATTCAATATGAGGCAAGCATTCTTCCCACATTTTCTTATTATTCTTCAAAACAGCCCTAAGCATAGTAGACAATGTTCTATTGACTACTTCAGTTTGTCCATCAGTTTGGGGTGACAAGTAGTACTAAAAGCAGTTTAGTCCCCAACTTAGCCCATAAACATCTCCAAAAGTGGCTAAGAAATTTAGTATCACGATCTGAAACAATAGTATTTGGCACACCATGCAAGCTTAATAATTTCACGAAAGAACAAATCAGCAACATTAACAGCATCATCGCTTTTATGACATGGTATAAAGTGTGCCATTTTCGAGAATCTATCCACGACAACAAATATGCTATCTGTAACATCCCAAAATTCTAAATTTTGGGGTGTTATATTAAATAAATAACTATGCTTGATTGTCTGATTGTTGGTTTGATGGATTGAGTGAAACTGATTGAAATTTGAAATTTTTGAAAGTTGAATGAGAGGGAATGAAATGACTTTCCCAAAACTTTTCCCTTTGCCTTTTGGATTCCCAATGAATTCAAATTCATGCCAACACCAAAGCCTAGAGTGAGGATGACATGACTTCTTCCATTTTTAAATGAATAGGGTTTTGGAAAAAGATTTGAATTTCATTTGGGAAGATTTCAAGTTCAAAGCTTTATGCAACTCAATGATTTTCATGAGGGAAGATAAAATGACTTCTTCAATTATATGAAATAGGAGTTGGAAGTTATAATGAATCAAGTTGAAAATCATTTGAAAGTGCCTTGAAACCCTCTTTCAAATTTTGAGTTTTGAATTTGAATTTCAAACTTTGGCATGTGGGAAACATTTCAAAAACTAAGCCTGATAAATACTTGATCAAAAGTATGAGAGGAGCAAACATGACACTCCAAAAATATCAGAGGAAACAATGCCAAAATAATTGGATTCAAATCTGAAAATTTTATTTGAATTTGGAAAAAATAGATTTTATGAAGTTTGGATTTTGCCTTTGGAAAATGTTCAAATGAAAGGAATATTCCCTGATCATTTTGGTATATATATACCCTATATAAATTATTTATAGTTTAGGTTTTATTTTTGTTTTTGTTTTAATTAAAAATAAAAAAACCCCCTCTGGCGCCAGCCGAGCCACCCCGCCCCCAGTGGCCGAACCCCATGCCACCCCAGGCGCTTGCCCACCAGGCTGCCAATGAGCCGCCCAGCTCCCCTCTCTCCTTCCCCCTCGCGCCCGAACTCTCTCCCGCTCGGTCGACCGACGCACTCGCCCCTCCCTCTCTCTCTCTGACCCGCGGGACCCACCCCGTCGTCTTCCCCCGCCCCACGCCACGCTGACCTCGCCGGAGATCACCGGATCCCGAAAGATCCGGGATCCCCGATCGCTCCCCCGATCCCCTTCCTTTCCCCGACGAGGCCCCCGCCCTATAAAGCCCCCTCCCCGCACCCCGTTTTCCCCCTCGCCCCCTCGCCGGACCTCCTCTCCCTCCTGCTCGTGCTCGCCGGAGACCCGAGCATCTCCCCGCCGCCATTGTCGCCGCCGACGACGCCCTAGCCCTCCCCGAGCTCCCCCGACCCCACCGAACTCCTCGCCGGCCTCCCCGCACTCAAGACGGCGACTCCTCGAGCTCACGGACGCCTGAAGCCCCGACGACTCCCGCCCGCCGCCGCCGTCGCCGGACTCCGGTACGTCGTCGGGATCATCCTCCCCCGTCCGATCCATCTTAGACGGCTAAGATTAGAGCCCCCGAAGGGGTAGGTTTTATTTATAAAACCGGCCGGGTCAAAACGGTTTAGTTTTAGTTAGGTTTATTTTTTTCAGGCCCGGTTCTTTTAGTTTTAACCCTAGGCCCATTTAGCCTATCTAACATTGTATGCAGATTTAGGCCCATTAGGCCTTTTTCTTTTATTTGATTTTCTGTTTTAGCGATTTGTTTCAAACTTCAAAATGTATATCTTTTATTCTGTTTAATATTTTTGAGTGATTCTTTTTTGTTGGATTGCAAATTTTATGTAGTTTCTGAAAAACATATATTTAGCTATGTTAAAATAATTAAAATGCTTTAATATTATTTTACTCAGAATAGCAAATCTGTTATAACTTTAGCTAAAAAATTATTTTTGCATGATTCTTTTTGCCATCACTTTATTTTGATACTGCCAAACCCTAGAAATTAACTTTGGTATTTTAGGATTATAAATAATTAATTCTAGACAGAATCCTATTAATCCTAATTAATTGATTAGTTCCTGTTTTCCTAATTAATTAATTAGTAAATTAATTTATTTTTAACTTGTGATTAGTTATTCTAGGTTAGTTTCTGTCATTCCATTAGATGAACTTTTATTTATAATTAATAAAAGTTTTAAATTAATTTTCTTAATAGAAATTGGATTAGGCCTAAAATGAGTTTTATAATAGCTATTTAATTAATTCTTTTTGCTCCTAGTTGCTTAGTGAATCCTTTTCTGTTAAGTTAACCTAAAACCATGATTAGGTTATTTTAAGAAATTTTTGTTATATAAAAACTATTTTTGCTATTGTTTGGAGTAGGGTAAAACTTTGAATTGGATTTTCTTTGAGTTTTCTTTTTGATTTGGTTTTGTTTGTTTTGTTGTGCTATGTTACTTTTGTTATGTTGTGTTATGTGATCCTATTGCTATGTGCTTATCATAGTTATTGTTTGCCTCGGTAGAATTTCCGGAGTGCGAAGATTACTACTACGAAACCCTAGTTCTTTCGAAGATCGTCAACCGTGCAAGTTCACTTTGACCATGTTTTCTTACCTATGTTTTATTGCATGTAGTGGCACCTTTGCAACCACCCCTCAAGAGTGTTATTGAATCCTTGTAGTTGAGTAGTATGCATGAGGTAGGAACCCACCACCTGCTACCAAGCCCGGACGTTATTTATTTTAATGCTACGCTATAGTAGACGAGGTTTGGTATGAGTGCTCGGGAGTGGTGTGAGAATGGAGGCTCTCGTCAATGACGATAACTCCGTGATGGAAATCTGCAAGGACTGCATCTTCAAGACCTCAAGACTTCAAGACTCGAGACAGGATTTCAATACACACTCTTTGGGTGAAGGACGGTTGACGGGCAGCCTGGAGAAACCAGTGGTTGGCGGGATGCATGGAGAAGCGCCATGACATCTCGCGGAAAGCTTCACCCAGACTCAAAGAGACGGAAGAATACTTCACGCCCGGAAGCTTACCTGTGCAACCGCAAGTCATTATGGGCTCTGGCTTGGTTGACCTTGGTTGTGACTCTGGCTGGGACGGTACTAGCAGATGTAGAAGGACGGTAGGATTGGATGGGTACCGGACAGTGGTCAGAGGAACTCTTTGGAAGACCATGTTTCGGTCATCTTGTTCTCAAACACTCTGAAGTGCGAGAACGTAAAGAGAGAGATCGAATCTTGCGGGTAAAGTGTACAAACCTCTGCAGAGGGTTATAACCTAATCGATTAGCCGTGTCCCGATTTACGGACAATTTGAGCATCTGGACTTGGATCTATTTCGAACTCTCAACACCGGATTGATAACTTAATTGTGGGCAACTTATGATGATTTTGGGCTATGAGACATCGGTTGGCGGAACCATGTCATGATAGAAAACTCCATAGTACAGGCTTCATTTTATTCCTTTGATGTAGGTAAAATAAAACCAGCTTTTATGCAAACAAAATTCAGATATCTGAGCCATAAAGCCATATTGCATATAGTATAGTTTTATCATCTGTTTTCTCATATTGTGATCTTGCGGTACATTCAATGTAATTGATTTACACGGCTGCAACGTATCATGTTGCGATATTTTTCTTCCGACGAGTAAGATTACAGTGCAGGTTACGGTCTACACTCAACCTGCCGATGGCGTTGATGGGACTCCACACCCGCTTGATTGTTTCACTGAGTATTATGAGGTATATATCAGTTTTACGTTATTTATGCATGTGATTGCACTTTGATATATACATTGATGTACTGTGTGTGCAAAGATCTTGATCCGAGGATGGCATAGAAACACGAGGCTTGACCGTCTCGAGGTCGGGTCCATCTGATATGGTATCGAGCACATGTTGGTGTAGGACGTGACCCTAGAAATCGGAAAGCCCTTGGACAGGATATCTCAAAAACTTTATTTTCAAAAGACTCTTACTTCTCATCTTTTCTGATTTTATCAAATAGACCTCTCACCTCAAATAGTTAGAATATACCCTTATCCTTTGATCACCCGGAGGATCAATCAAGACGCTCAAGAAGGATTTGATCGAGAACCGATGACCCCTTCGAGTAAAGAGGATTTCACCATTAGAATCTACAACAGTTGAAGACTCCGAAGACTTGAAGGATCTGAAGAATTATTTGACCTTTAGAAGACCAAACCCCTGCTATACACCTACGTTAGATGCGATGATTTTTGAGCTGTCATTTGTTTGATGTTTTTCCGACAGCCCCAAAATAAAAACTTGTTTCTTCAAAAATTATTGGTTGTATTGTGTGTATATCCCCCATCTCTCTCACCTCACCCTAAAACCCTTGAACCCCATAGATGATGAATGAAGTTGGACTGATATTCTCTGGATCAAGACTCACCGGAGGCGCGAGCTATGGATGCGAGAACATGGAGAGTCACTTGGGAACAATCTGGTTTCAAGGAAGTATGAGGTCCAATACGCTCTTCAAGATTTTACGAAAGTGCTGCAACCTGGTGGAAAATGCATCAAGCCATACAGGATTTAATGGAGCAAGAACTTGGGAGGATTTCAAGAAGACCCTGTTGAGATCACGTCTTATCTGGAAGCACCATGATACACCAGGAATTAAACCTTGTGCTGCAGGATTTATGGAGAAATAGGACACACCTGGAGGAACACAAGGATGGATGCCCTCATTGTGAGGAGAAACACCCAGTGGGAATGCCCAACTAGTCGGTGACTTGCTTCGTGTGAAGGAACCACCCACTACCCGATGCAGATGTCACATTTACTCCACGGTGCAACAAACTATTCAAGCAGGAAAATGGAATGAAAGAAGCCCTCAAGGAAGATCTAGAAGAACCAAGATGATGATGAAAGTGTTGAAGACCTGGATGGAGAAGGTCTCAACAGATTTTACTCCAATGCCTGCTATTCATGTGGAGAAGAAGGACATTTTCACAGATTGCACCAAGGAAAGAAAAGAGTATCCGGATACTTCCGACGAAACAATAGAGTTTGACCCACAGGGAATAGAAGGATTGATCAGAACGAGGAAACCCAGGAAGAGAAAACAAAGACACCCTCAGAACAACCCAATTTCTGCAAATAGGGACAAGAGTCATATCACCTGTTTTGAATGTAAGGACATCGGGCATTATGCCAATCAATGTCCCGAAAGGAAGCAAGGAACTCAAGCAGCAGGCACCATCTCCAAGAAGCCCAAAGACTTATCGAAGGTCATTTGTTTTCGCTGCAAGGAAGCAGGACATTATGCTACTAAATGTCCCAACAAGATGAAAGCTGTAGTTGAGTGGTTGGAATTTTGATACTGGAAACAAGAGTAGTAGAAAGCAATTTCATTTCCATGAGCTCAATGAGTTGAGTTATGTAATAGATTACCCTGAGATTGTAATAGTTCATGACGCAATAAAGTTGTAATGTCACATGCTGAAAAGCTTTAAGGAGTTGTCATATTTTACCTTGGAAATTAATATTCTGGATGAACATGGAAGAAAGTGAGTTGTGATGCATAAACAGGAAAATTGGAATTGAGATTGAAGTTTGTTTGGATGATATGAATGTGTGCCGGAGATAAGTACCTTATTCTCGAGCATCATTTCTGTTTCACAACTGCAGATGACAACCCTTACGAGTCTTTCCTTAAAGGTCCGGAAACCATCATGACTCGACAAGTGATCATGATTACCCAAGATCTGAAGGACATGATGAAGCATATTCACCTTGAAGGAGATGCAGTCTACAAAGGCTACCCTTCATGCATAAGGGAGTGGAACTTTGGTATGTGGAGGTACACCTCCACCATGTGAAAGGAGTTTGCCCAAAAATGATGGGGCAGTACTTTTTCATTTCACGTGTGCCACAAGCAACTTTCTTCGATGCTGTTCGTGAAGCAGCCATGGAAGCCATCGTCGATCGGAGAAATACTTGAAGCAAGACTCCGTCATACTCAGGAATACCTAAGTGAAGTGCATACGGAGATGATGGAGGTGAAGCTCAAGGCCACCACGATGAACCGTAAGATTGAAGAATTCAAGACACATGTCGCACAATTCGGTGGGATCAAGAATCCTCGAGGAGGATAAATGAATAAAGTTGGAAGTAATGTCTGACCATACCGAACCATGTGGGTGGCAGCATTTGTAAACAAAGTACTTTTTGGAATTTGGATTTACGAAAATGATTAAGGATGTAATGAAAGATTGATATGAGAATAATGAGGTGTTATGGATAAACTTGTGCAGTTATTTTGGTCATAGTACTCTGTAAAACCACAGGATCAATGAAGAAAGAAACGTGTTATTCATGACGGTCCATAGAAGGAAGCTGGACAAAATAAGTTGGAGTTATGTTTTGATATGATGGTACGAAGAAACAGAGTACTACTGGATTTAAGGAGGTGTAACAAGAGAGTTACTCCAAGGATGAGTTAAAGCTGCACTAGTGTTGAAGTGGGCCATAACCCATGTGCCCGGATTTCGAGAAGGAACCGTTGTAACCTTGATGAAGGAACTGGAAGAATCAGCAGTCCAATCAGCATACGTTTCGTAGGAGGTTACGCAAAAACCTGAGAGTGGTGAAGTAACGATAGATGTTTGTTCAGCTTGCAGAAAACCATGGATTTACTCGAACCCAGTTCGTGGACAAGAGAAATTCTGTAATGCTTGTGAGAATGACCGAGTGTTAGAATACGAGATTCGCTAAACCTTATACAGGGTAATGATCTGGGTGCGGAATGGATTGATCACCATACCGACTTACTCGTATCTTTCGCTCCTGCTATTTGGAATGGTAAATCTGAGAGACTTACCCATAGTAAAGTGACGACGCTCGTTGAAGCCTTGTTTAAGCCTTAGAGTGGTATGATGATAAACCCATATACATGGCAGCTGTTGCCAAACGTAGGTTATACGGTGAGGTTCAACCCAGACCCGTTTTCTGCAGGAGAAAACCATAAATAGTAGACCACCATGAGTGTTTCGATAGTTGTTTAGAAGGGACACGGACCTATCAGCTAAGAAGATCCAGTCTCGATTTAACCACAACTTTGAAGAACCGACCCAAGGTTTCGAGGAAAACTTTACGCCCTAATGTAAGAGCGTTAATGAAGGAGTTATTGTAAGATATGTGAAGATACATACATTGTCAAGACTCGGAGGAAGTATCTGAGTTTATTGGACTGTAACCTTGATTTTAAGTGTGGTAGCCCACCGACCTTTCCGACGAACATTTGCTAGAAGACCCCAACCCTAACCTTTTCTTGTTAGTTTCTTGAATCTCGAGGACTAGATTCATTTTAAGTGTGGTAGGTTTGTAACATCCCAAAATTCTAAATTTTGGGGTGTTATATTAAATAAATAACTATGCTTGATTGTCTGATTGTTGGTTTGATGGATTGAGTGAAACTGATTGAAATTTGAAATTTTTGAAAGTTGAATGAGAGGGAATGAAATGACTTTCCCAAAACTTTTCCCTTTGCCTTTTGGATTCCCAATGAATTCAAATTCATGCCAACACCAAAGCCTAGAGTGAGGATGACATGACTTCTTCCATTTTTAAATGAATAGGGTTTTGGAAAAAGATTTGAATTTCATTTGGGAAGATTTCAAGTTCAAAGCTTTATGCAACTCAATGATTTTCATGAGGGAAGATAAAATGACTTCTTCAATTATGTGAAATAGGAGTTGGAAGTTATAATGAATCAAGTTGAAAATCATTTGAAAGTGCCTTGAAACCCTCTTTCAAATTTTGAGTTTTGAATTTGAATTTCAAACTTTGGCATGTGGGAAACATTTCAAAAACTAAGCCTGATAAATACTTGATCAAAAGTATGAGAGGAGCAAACATGACACTCCAAAAATATCAGAGGAAACAATGCCAAAATAATTGGATTCAAATCTGAAAATTTTATTTGAATTTGGAAAAAAAAATAGATTTTTATGAAGTTTGGATTTTGCCTTTGGAAAAATGTTCAAATGAAAGTGAATATTCCCCTGATCATTTTGGTATATATATACCCTATATAAATTATTTATAGTTTAGGTTTTATTTTTGTTTTGTTTTAATTAAAAAATAAAAAAAACCCCAGGCGCCAGCCAGCCACCCCAGCCCAGCCAGCTGAACCCCTTGGCCAGCCCACCGGCCACCACCCACAGGCCATGTGCCAGCCCAGCTCCCCTCTCCTTCCTCGCCTGAACTCTCTCCCCGCTCGGTCGACCGACGACTCGCCCCTCTCTCTCTCTCTCGACCCATGGGACCCACCCGTCGTCTTCCCCCCCCACGCCACGCTGACCTCGCCGGAGATCACGGATCCCGAAGATCCGGATCCCGATCGCTCCCGATCCCTTCCTTTCCCGACGAGGCCCCGCCCTATAAAGCCCCTCCCGCACCCGCTTTCCCCTCGCCCCTCGCGGACCTCCTCTCCCTCCTGCTCGTGCTCTGGAGACCCGAGCATCTCCCCGCCGCCATTGTCGCCGCCGACGCGCCTAGCCTCCCGAGCTCCCCGACCCCACCGAACTCCTCGTGGCCTCCCCGCACCAAGACGGCGACTCCTCGAGCTCACCGACGCCCGGAAGCCCCGACGCACTCCCGCCGCCGCCGCCGCCGTCGCCGGACTCCGGTACGTCGTCGGGATCATCCTCCCCCGTCCGATCCATCTTAGACGGCTAAGATTAGAGCCCCCGAAGGGGTAGGTTTTATTTATAAAACCGGCCGGGTCAAAACGGTTTAGTTTTAGTTAGGTTTATTTTTTTCAGGCCCGGTTCTTTTAGTTTTAACCCTAGGCCCATTTAGCCTATCTAACGCACAGGGCGCAGTTTAGGCCCATTAGGCCTTTTTCTTTTTATTTGATTTTCTGTTTTAGCCGATTTGTTTCAAACTTCAAAAATGTATATCTTTTATTCTGTTTAATATTTTTGAGTGATTCTTTTTTTGTTGGATTGCAAATTTTATGTAGTTTCTGAAAAACATATATTTAGCTATGTTAAAAATAATTAAAAATGCTTTAATATTATTTTACTCAGAATAGCAAATCTGTTATAACTTTAGCTAAAAAATTATTTTTGCATGATTCTTTTGCCATCACTTTATTTTGATACTGCCAAACCCTAGAAATTAACTTTGGTATTTTAGGATTATAAATAATTAATTCTAGACAGAATCCTATTAATCCTAATTAATTGATTAGTTCTGTTTTCCTAATTAATTAATTAGTAAATTAATTTATTTTTAACTTGTGATTAGTTATTCTAGGTTAGTTTCTGTCATTCCATTAGATGAACTTTTATTTATAATTAATAAAAGTTTTAAATTAATTTTCTTAATAGAAATTGGATTAGGCCTAAAATGAGTTTTATAATAGCTATTTAATTAATTCTTTTTGCTCCTAGTTGCTTAGTGAATCCTTTTCTGTTAAGTTAACCTAAAACCATGATTAGGTTATTTTAAGAAATTTTTGTTATATAAAAACTATTTTTGCTATTGTTTGGAGTAGGGTAAAACTTTGAATTGGATTTTCTTTGAGTTTTCTTTTTGATTTGGTTTTGTTTGTTTTGTTGTGCTATGTTACTTTTGTTATGTTGTGTTATGTGATCCTATTGCTATGTGCTTATCATAGTTATTGTTTGCCTCGGTAGAATTTCCGGAGTGCGAAGATTACTACTACGAAACCCTAGTTCTTTCGAAGATCGTCAACCAGGCAAGTTCACTTTGACCATGTTTTTCTTACCTATGTTTTATTGCATGTAGTGGCACCTTTGCAACCACCCCTCAGTAGTGTTATTGAATCCTTGTAGTTGAGTAGTATGCATGAGGTAGGAACCCACCACCCTGCTACCAAGCCCGGGACGTTATTTATTTTAATGCTACGCTATAGTAGACGAGGTTTGGTATGAGTGCTCGGGAGTGGTGTGAGAATGGAGGCTCTACGTCAATGACGACAACTCCGTGATGGAAATCTGCAAGGACTGCATCTTCAAGACCTCAAGACTTCAAGACTCGAGACAGGATTTCAATACACACTACTGGGTGAAGGACGGTTGACGGGCAGCCCTGGAGAAACCAGTGGTTGGCCGGGATGCATGGAGAAGCGCCATGACATCTCGCGGAAAGCTTCACCCAGACTCAAAGAGACGGAAGAATACTTCACGCCCGGAAGCTTACCTGTGCAACCGCAAGTCATTATGGGCTCTGGCTTGGTTGACCTTGGTTGTGACTCTGGCTGGGACGGTACTAGCAGATGTAGAAGGACGGTAGGACTGGATGGGTACCGGACAGTGGTCAGAGGAACTCTTTGGAAGACCATGTTTCGGTCATCTTGTTCTCAAACACTCTGAAGTGCGAGAACGTAAAGAGAGAGATCGAATCTTGCGGGTAAAGTGTACAAACCTCTGCAGAGGGTTATAACCTAATCGATTAGCCGTGTCCCCGGTTACGGACAATTTGAGCATCTGGACTTGGATCTATTTCGGAACTCTCAACACCGGATTGATAACTTAATTGTGGGCAACTTATGATGATTTTGGGCTATGAGACATCGGTTGGCGGAACCATGTCATGATAGAAAAACTCCATAGTACAGGCTTCATTTTATTCCTTTGATGTAGGTAAAAATAAAACCAGCTTTTACGCAAACAAAATTCAGATACAGAGCCATAAAGCCATATTGCATATAGTATAGTTTTATCATCTGTTTTCTCATATTGTGATCTTGCGGTACATTCAATGTAATTGACCTACACGGCTGCAACGTATCATGTTGCAGATATTTTTCTTCCGACGAGTAAGATTACGATGCAGGTTACGGTCTACACTCAACCTGCCGATGGCGTTGATGGGACTCCACACCCGTTTGATTGTTTCCGCTGAGTATTATGAGGTATATATCAGTTTTACGTTATTTATGCATGTGATTGCACTTTGATATATACATTGATGTACTGTGTGTGCCAGCATACTGATCCAGGGATGGCATAGAAACACAGAGGCTTGACCGTCTGAGGTCGGGTCGCTACACTATCCCTCCCCTTCTTTGTTCGAGGTAAACCTAAAACAAAGTCCATAGATATATCCTCCCAAGGAACACTAGGCACAGGCAAAGGCATATATAAACCATGAGGATTGAGTCGTGACTTAGCTTTTTGACATGTAGTGCAGCGAGCTACAAAACGCTCAACATCCCGTCTCATCTTTGGCCAAAAGAAATGTGTAGCAAGTATATCCTCCGTCTTCTTCACGCCAAAGTGTCCCATTAATCCTCCTCCATGCGCCTCCTGCAACAACAAATGACTTAACAGAGCTAGCAGGAATGCATAGCTTGTTAGCACGGAACACAAAACCATCATTAATAACGAACTTGTTCCATGTTCTTCCCTCTTTACAATTCTGCATTACATCTTTAAAATCAGCATCATGCACATATTGATCTTTGATGGTCTCCAAACCAAATATTTTGAAGTCAAGTTGTGAAAGCATAGTATATCGACGAGACAAAGCATCAGCAATAACATTTTCTTTACCCTTCTTGTGTTTAATGACATAAGGAAAGTCTCAATGAATTCAACCCATTTAGCATGTCTACGATTCAGTTTAGCTTGACTTTTAATATGTTTCAAAGATTCATGATCAGAATGTATAACAAATTCTTTGGGCCATAAATAATGTTGCCATGTCTCTAAAGTCCGAACAAGAGCATATAATTCTTTGTCATAAGTAGAATAGTTCAGACTAGGCCCACTCAATTTTTCGTAAAAGTATGCAACAGGTTTGCCATCTTGTAATAACACACCACCTAATCCAATTCCACTAGCATCACATTCAAGCTCAAAAGTCTTATTAAAGTCAGGAAGTTGGAGTAAAGGAGCATGTGTCAACTTATCTTTCAATACCGTGAAGGCTTCTTCCTGTGCGGTACCCCAAACAAAAGGCACATCCTTCTTTGTAAGCTCATTGAGAGGTGCAGCAATGGTGCTAAAGTCTCTCACAAAACGCCTATAGAAACCAGCGAGTCCTAGAAAACTCCTCACTTGTGTGACCGTTTTGGGCTGCGGCCAACTCTCAATAGCTTCAATCTTGGCTTTATCAACTTCAATTCCCTGTGGAGTAACAACATAGCCAAGAAAAGATACTCGGTCGGTGCAAAAGGTGCACTTACCAAGGTTACCAAACAAACGTGCATCACGAGAGCATTAAAACAGCACGTAAATGTTCCAAATGTTCTTCCAAAGATTTGCTATAAATCAGTATATCATCAAAGTAAACTACCACAAATCGTCCAATGAAAGCACGTAAAACTTCGTTCATTAATCTCATGAAAGTACTAGGTGCATTAGTTAACCCAAAAGGCATGACTAACCACTCATATAATCCAAACTTAGTTTTAAATGCTGTTTTCCATTCATCTCCCAATTTCATACGAATTTGATGGTATCCACTACGCAAATCAACTTTGGAGAATATTGTAGAGCCACTCAATTCATCAAGCATATCATCTAGCCTAGGAATAGGATGACGATAACGAATAGTAATATTATTAATGCCTCTACAATCAACACACATACGCCGACGCACCATCCTTTTTAGGCACTAGTATAATAGGAACAGCACAAGGACTAAGAGATTCGCGATATAACCTTTGTCGAGCAGCTCCACACTTGACGATAATCTCCTTCGTCTCCTCCGGATTGGTACGGTATGGTGCACGGTTGGGTAGCGATGCACCGGGAATTAAGTCAATTTGATGCTCAATCCCTCGAATAGGTGGTAATCCGGTGGCACGCCTTGTGGGAAGACGTCGCGAACTCTGCAAAATGTTAGTGACAGCGAGGGGCAAAGAGGAAGGCACGTCCTCAAATGAAAATAATGCCTCTTTGCACACAAAAGCATAGCAAACAGATTTGCTAGAATCTAGCTCATCAATATCAGATTTGGTGGCAAATAAACATGCACTTTTCAGTTTAATTTCGAAGCAACATTAGATGGTTTATTATTAGGCTTCATTTGTTGCTCAAATTCTTTTGCCACAATCTGATTTTCACTCTTATTTTTCTCCTGTTTTGCTTTATTAGCTCTATTAATATCATCTTTCAAAATGGAATCAGGAGTCATAGGAAGCAAAGTAATATTTTTATCCTTGTGAACAAGAGTATACTGATTGTTTCTACCATGGTGTACAGAATTTTTATCAAATTGCCATGGTCTACCAAGTAATAAGGAACATGCTTGCATAGGTACCACATCACAATCAACATAATCAGCATATGTAGAGATACTAAAATGCACACTAACAAAGACGTGTTACCTTAACCTTGCCGCTGTTGTTGAACCATTGGATGTAGTAAGGATGTGGATGTGGTCTTGTGGTGAGAGAAAGCTTCTCCACCATATCCATGCTAGCCAAGTTGTTGCAGCTCCCTCCATCTATGATGACGCGAATAGAACGTTCCTTCACAACTCCCTTTGTATGGAACAAGTTATGCCTCTGATTTTGCTCAGCTTGTGTAACCTGCACACTCAAAACACGTTGAGCAACTAAACATTCATACTGTCAAGATCTTGAGCAGCCATGTATTGCGTCTCAAGATCAGAATCATCTCCGCCGTGTTCTTCATGTGTAATAAGAGCCAAAGTCTCTTCATCATAGTCACTAGCAGACTCATACCCACCATCCTCAGTAGCAATCATCACACGCTGAGATTGGCATTCTCTCGCAAAATGTCCTCTTCCCTTACAACGACGACAAATAATATCACTTGTGTGCCCTGTTGACGCCATGGAAGAAGAAGAGCTCTGTAGGCCCAGCAGTGTACTCTTGGCGATAGTGGTGGTTGTGCCTGCTTTCTTGTATCACGGTTGAGGTGGCAGCCGACGGAGGTGCCGTGTAGTAGAACGTGTGGAAGTAGATGATGCACGTGGTGTCCATGATGAAGGTCGACCTGCAGAAAAGTTAGTCCGTGCCAAGGCACTGTCGATCCTGCACTTCACGCTCAGCTTTACAAGCAAGATGGAATAATCGAGTGATATTATTATAATCCTTGTAGTCTAGAATGGTCTGAATCTCTATTTAATCCACCCGGAAAACGTGCAAGCA
>JAHIAM010013113.1:0-17959 GCA_021605205.1 Aegilops longissima
CAAGTATTTCTTCTAAGGAATTTCCTCACGCAAATTCCTCGTTGAAGAATTCATAAATCGCCTATTCACCCCCCTCTAGTCGATATAACACTTTCAATTGGTATCGAGCAAGGTACTCCTTGTTACGTGTGATTTAGTTTAACCACAGGAGTTTTAGTTATGTCGAGCAGGTATGATCAAGGTCTCGGCAGGGTGTCCTACCTTGATGGGACGGACTACCCTCTTGGAAGAACAAAATCGAATGCATCTTGAAGCAATTGACAACGATCTACGGTATGTTGTGACAAAGGTGTTTCCTCGGTCCACCTTCTACGAATGATCTTGATGTGAAGAGATTCAAGCAACTCGATTCTCAAAGAAGAATATCATATGTGGCCATCGAGCAAAGGTCAATATGGAAGAGTAAGTGCTTTGGAATCTGCCAAACTCATACAGGACAGGTGTCCAAAGTAAATGAAGGTGTTTCAACTCAGCGTGACTCTCGAGTTGATGTTCTTGGAATCTCTTCAACGCTTCAAAAGACTACGACAAGCGAAAATGTTCAACAAACCTTGATCGCCTCACTGACATCTCAAATGAGCTTCAAGCATTGGGTGCCTGACATCACCGACCATGAGGTGGTGAAGAAATTACTAAGATAAACGATTCCTCATTTGATACTCGCAGCTGATGATACAAACGAGCTGATTACAAGTCTCTTGATCCTGCTGATATCCTCGAAGGCTAAATACTCACGAGTTCGACTTCTTTGAAAAGAGATCTCTATGGTTACGGCTATGGAAAAACACGTGCCACGAAGGCCAAGGCTGTTCGAATCGAGGTGAAGACTACGGTAGTAGCCTAGGAGATCTGAAGAATTTGGCGAGGAGCTACTTTGCTCGTGAAGAAATTCAGAAATTCTCAAGGCGTGGTAGCTTTGGAAAATCTTCAAGCGGTGATTCCTCATCTAGTGACTATAAGAAGACTTTGTCACAAATGCAAGAAACCTGGTCACTATATCCGAGTTGTCCTCGATGGGAAAAGGAATTGAAGAAGAAAACACAAGGATTACGATTACGATGATCGAAGAAAGAAGAAATCATCAAAATCTTCATCATCAAAATCCTCAAAACCCTCTTCTCACAAGAGAGCAGCTCCAAAAAGGCTCGGGCATTCATTGGCAAGAAATGGACTCGAAGCTGAATCGAGGAAAATGAGGAAGAGGAGGATGCAGAAGAATCCGAATCTGGTGTGGCTAGTCGGCTCTTGCTACGCTTATGTTAGCAAGTCCATCTTCAACTTGAAGAAGCTGACTCCATGACAAGACGATGAGGAAAATGATGACTCGCTCCCACCTATTGCTTCATGGCAAAAGGTGCCAAGGTACTCAATTTCACCTCCTCTGAATCTAGTGAAAATGAATCGATGAGGATCTCAAGCCCGCTACTCTAAACTTGCTAAGATTGCTATAAAACAACAAAGGGCTTTTGAAAAGGTTCAAAACATGCTAGATAAGAGTGATGATATGTTAGGTGAAGAAATGGATCGCACTCAAGCCTGTGAAAATCTTGAGACTTGGTCTAGGCTTGACAACCTTCAAGGTCATCATAACACTCTCCTAGCTGATCATGAGAAACTTTCTTATGAATTTCTTCAAAAGCAAGATCTTGAAAGCTAAGGCGAGTTATGAAGATCTTGAAGGGCGATTCATTACTTACTCAACAAATCAACGCTTCTCAAGAAGAATTTGTTCCTCCATGCTTAAAGTGCATTGAACATGAATCGCTAATTCTTCACTGAATGTTCAAATGCTTCAACTATTACAAATTCTTCACCTGCCTCTGCTATCACTAATTCCTCACACGAGGACATTGCTAGTATCCTTGACGATGCGGGATGAAGGAATTGTACATAGCGAGGCATGTACAAAAGCCTCAAAGGGCATCAGACTCTTTGTGATGTGCTTAAAAGCAGATCCTCAACAGGAACCCTAGGAAAGAGGTATTGCCTTTGAGAGAAACTCAATGCTGATGGAGCGTCTTTGGAAGCTGGCGGTATCCCAAAACCTCACGGGTTTCTGCAAAGGGACCTCGTTGATCCATCTACCTTATCTGGCTTCACATGCGAATTTCCTCATTACATTGATGAGTCATTTGACTCAAACTATAAGCTGTTCAAAAATCAGAATGGTGAAGTATTTGCTAGATATGTTGGCACTAAGCTGCGAGAGCGGTTCCCCTATGAAGAAAATCTGGGTTCCCAAGAAGTGCCTTGAAAGTCTTCAGTGAATGTCCTCATGACACACACATGAAGAATAGGAACCCCGGATCAAATTCTTCATATGGACCAAACTCTTCATATGGATCCAAGTCCTCATACGGACCAAATTCCTCACGTGGATCAAATTCCTCAAAAGGATCAAAGTCCTCATATGATTATCATCGTGCTAACAACTCTCTCAGAGGTAGAGCTAAGGGCTATGAATATGTGCATTATTCTTCAAACCAATATATTCATAAGTCCTCGAAGAATTTCTCACCTTATTCATATGCTTACCCTAACCCCTCTTATGTGAAGCGAAATGGTTTGGCCTCTATGCCACCATTCTCATATGGTGCTTTCATGAGAATGATGAACTCTTTTGCCACCCCTTGAGATGTGGGTGGTGAAGAAAAAGAACTAATCTCTTCTGCGAATTCGAGGTCTCCAGATGTGCCTTAACGTCTGAAAAATTTCTTGGGGGCACAAGAATTTTCACGAAAAGGCCTTGAGCTAATCATGATGAAATGAACTTTCATTTCACACGTCCTCATCTGCTTATCGAATCTTGGCCGTGAAATTCATCGATGAACTTGATATCATATTCTTCAGCGATGAAGTATATGAGATAAGTAAAGTATACTAATTCATCTGCAGGATGATCAACCCAAAAGCCGCGGGTGGGTTCTCGATGATGGATGTACAAATCACATATTGGTGACAAGAATCTATTGATGGATGCTACCTTATCACCGTCACATCTGAAGCATATCATCTTCTTGACAAAGCCAAAAGTCGGTATTGGGACTTGGTAAGGTTGCTATCTCTAAGGACATGCACATGGACAAGAGTCATGCTTGTTGAGTCTTTAGGATATAACCTCATGTCGAGTCTCAATGCTTTGTGATCTTGATATGGTTGTTATCTTTGGCAAGTATCGTTGTGTTGTGATTATGGAAGTAATTCCAAAGTCTTGAAGGCTTTAGGAGAGGAGACTTGTATATTGTTGACTTCTCTGGGTCCACAACCAGCCGTGTGCCTACTTGCAAAAAAGCAGGAAGGCTGGCTATGGCATCGACGACTTGGTCACCTTGAGGCATGAGGAATTTACTGCGCTTGCGAAGAAGCATGTCATTGGCATTGAGAATGTCAAATTCCTCAAGGATCACTTATCTTGAACTGTGAAGGCTGGAAAATGACCAAGGCCAAGCATTCGGTGAAGACTATCATGACCACTACTCGTCCTTGAATTGCTTCATGGACCTCTTTGGTCCCAATCATTACTCAAGCTGTCGTTAATGAAGCATCACTATGTAAGCTTTGTTATTGTTGATGATTACTCTCGTTACACATGGGTACACATTGTTACTTACAAAAATCAAGTCAGGGAAATCTTCAAGCGATTTTCCTCGGGGCTTCAACCAACTTTGGTGTGAAGATCAAGCACATCGGGTGACAATGGGCTGGGTTCAAGAATTCCGGTCTTGATGACTATCTTGATGAACTTGGTATTACTCATGAGTTATCTGCTCCTTATACTCCTCGACAAAATGGCGTCATGGGCGCAAAGAGCAGAACTCTGGTTGAGATGGCTCGCACTATGCTTGATGAATACAAAAGCCTAATCGTTTCTGGATTGAAGCAATTGACACTGCGTGCCACATCATCAACAGTATATCTTCACAAATTCTTCAAGAAGACTGCCTATGAACTCCTCAACGACAAGAAACCCAATGTAAGTTATTTCAAAGTCTTGGTTGCTAAATGCTGGATTAGAGATCCTCACCACACCTCTAAATTTGCAAAGCACATGAAGGTTTATGCTTGGTTTGGGAAGGACTACTTTTACCTCTGAGTCTTCAACGCCGCACTTCACAAGATTGTTGACACTTGTAGATGTCGCGGTTTGATGAAACTAATGGCTGCAAAGAGAGCACCTACCTACATGTTAGGCGAACCAGCTTTTGATTCTATCAGGGTTCAAGGCAAGCGAGGATGTCATCCCTCTGAAGAAACTATTTGAAGAATTCATTCATCATGCGAAGACGTCAAGTGATGCACAGAAGATAATCTTTGAAAATGGTCTTTGAGGAAAATGATCAAATTCTCGGCGACAACCAGCTCATCCTCGCGTTGCAAAAGAAGTACAAGTGGAAAGATCATCGATGACATTGAGCGCAGGTCCTCTCCCTGCTCTCAAAGCTTCACATTTATCTAACTTTTTGTGGGCACTATGCTTTTGTCTCTATCTGAGCCCACTAAGGTAGATGAAGCATTTACAGGAGCGGAGTGGATTAGGGCCATGCAAGAAGAATTACATCGATTCGAGCTCAACAACGTCAGGGAGCTGGTCAGCGTCGAGATCCTCGCATAAGCATAATATCATTGGCACAAAGTGGATCTACCGCAACAAGCAAGATGAAAATGGTCTTGTGGTGAGGAATAAAAGAGCGCGACTAGTAGCTCAAGGCTACATGAGTTGAAGGAATTGACTTGATGAAACTTTTGCACAGTCGCTAGACTTGAGTCTATTGCATATTACTACGCCTATGCTAACCATCACAATATCACTTTATATCAAATGGATGTGAAAAGTGCATTCCTCAATGAGTAAGCTTGAGGAAGAAGTATATATTGCTCAACCCCGAGTTTTGAAGATCCAAAGAATCCGACAAAGTCTTGAGACTAAATAAGGCCCTCTATGGCCTCAAAGCAAGCCCCTGGGCGTGGTATGATACATTGAAGGAATTCTTTGTGAAGAATGGCTTCACACCAGTTCACTTTCGACCCTACTCTCTTTACTAAATCTTATGATGGTGAACTGTTTGTGTGCCAAATATGTTGATGATATTATCTTTGGCTGTCTTGACCAACGTTATAGTGATGAATTTGCCTATATGATGAGTGAAGAATATCAAATGTCTATGATGGGAGAGTTGAAATTCTTCTTAGGTCTTCAAATTAAATCAACAACACAATAGCATATTCATATCTCAGGAGAAATACCTCAAAGATGTCTGAAGAAATTACGGCATGCCAAGATTGCAAAGGTGTCAAAATTCCTATGCCTACAAATGGCCATCTATGCTTGTGATGAAAATGGTATTGACTTGATCACAAGGTATACCGCTCCATGATTGGTTCTTTATTGTACTTATGTGCATCTAGGCGGATATAATGCTTAGTGTTTGCATGTGTGCCCGATTTCAAGCTACACCAAAGGAATCACACCATAAAATTTGTGAAGCATATTCTTGATATCTAGCTCACACACAACACTAGGATTATGGTACCCCAAAGGCTCTACTTTTGATCTCATTGGATATTACTGACTTCGACTATCTTGGTGATCGTGTGGATGTAAGTCAGTCAACATCATGTACTTGTCATTTCCTCGGACGATCTTTAGATGCCATTGGTCCTCGAAAAGAAAGCAAACTGCGTATCACTTTGTCACTGTGAAGCTAGAATACATTGCTTGCTGGCTCGTGTTGTGCTCAGTTACTATGGATGAAGCAAACCCTCAAGGACTACTGACATCAGCGTGAAGAATGTGCCTCTCTATTGTGACAATGAGAGTGCCATCAAGATTACTCACAACCCGATTCAGCACTTTCGAAGACAAAGCACATTCAAATTCGTCATCATTTTCTTGAGTGATCATGTGTTGAAGGCGACATCTCCATCGAGGCACGTGAAGGCGAAGAACAACTAGCGATATCTTCACTAAGCCCTTGGATGAGAGAGATTTAGCAAGTTGCGTATGTGAGCTAAATATCTTAGAATCTTGAATGTTCTTTGAAAGGACACACATCCTACACTTATTCAAAATTGATGACTTAGATGTACAACACATGAAGAAACGTTTTTCTTCAATCAATGAAGAATAACACTCTAAGTGTGAAGAAATTAATGAAAATTTGATTCTAGAACCCTCGACAATTATAGCGATTATGCAGAAATCATCATTCTTATCTGATGAGTCACGCCACCACCAAAGTTGAAAATCTTCAATTTGAGTTTTCCTCGAGTTTTGAAATTCTTGATTTTCAAATTCTTCAACTTTGCAAAATCTTCACTATTTTCGTCGTCTTTCTTCATTGGCTATATATATATGGGTTTATGTCCTCTCACATTCACTTATGGCTATTTCTTCAAGTCGTTTTCTGCTAAGTGAATGTGATGGACCCTTTCCCTCTATGCTATACTAACCCAATCCATTCACAAATTCTTCATGTCGTTCTACTTTGAAACTTCGTTCAAATTCTTCCTTGTGTCCTTGACATTGAAGAAATTACTGCGAACTTTAAAACAGTCTTATTCAAACCTTCATTTTACCGCTCAAACCGTTCCGCATCCCGATGCATTACTTTATTCACTCCACGATGGTACGATCTCCACTACATAATGCATGGGTGACACATGTGAGAAGGGAAGCTGATCAGAGCATGTTCGTCCTAAATCTTGAGCGATCCGTTTTTCACCGTGTCTATAAATACCCTCTCCCCTTCCTCACTCTGTTACTCCGCTCGACCTCTCTCTCGCTTCGAGCTCCTCAAACCCTAAGCGCCCGCTTCTCTTAAGTGTGGGTGAGAAAAGCTTCTTGCCTTGACCTCTTCGCAAGCACTTTCGCGCCCGAGCCAGTGGAAAATCTTCACTCCGCCCGTCGCATGGCTGATTTCCCACTTGAGTTAGGGCGTGGAAGATGCGGAAGCAGACGAACTTCCCAACTGTTCTTCTCAGTTAAATACGTGTTCTTCACTTGAATTAATTAAAAGTAACTTTTATTACTCGCTTTGATTCTCAAATCTTCTTCAAATTCTTCAAAGGTGTTTATTCTTCAAATTCTTCACACATATGAACACCTCAAATCTCTTGATTCGTTTCTCTAAGCAATGATTTTCTTCAAGATTCCTCAATTGTGATCCTCGATCTACAACAACTCTGAACCTAAGACAAGCGGCTTAGTGAAATTCTTCAAGGCTCATCTGGTCACAATCCTCAAAACTTGTTCTTTTTCAAAAGAGAGCATATGACCTCTCCAAATTCCTTTTCTAAACTCTGTTCACGAGGTACAAATGTCATTGCTGAATCCCTAGGTTCTCATCAACTTAACTCATTTGCAGCGTTCCTCGAAAAAAACTGCACACTTCTTGAAGAACTCAATTGTTCAATTTCCTCAAGCGAAGAAAATGGCGGAACGGTGAAAGCCCGAAGGAGGAAAAACACGAGGTTATGACAGCGTTTGAAATCACTGAGGAAATATATGCGACTATTACTCACGGATGAAGAAAGCAAAAATCAGCATAAGGTGCGTATTCGGAAGATTGAGCGGAGATGGGCACGGGAATGGAAGGAATACGGATATGTAACTCCTAAGTACATGAACAAATTAAGCTTTAAATCCTCCATGCCCAAGAGCTCCTTTGGCTTTTGGCCAAGTAGCTGATCCCACAAGCATCAAGCGAGGTGAGGACTTCCACGATGAATGGGCTAAGCGTCAAGCAAAGTTGGCAAAGCAAGCAAAGAAGCGGTGAAGAAATTCAATGAAGATTCTGCTGACTCTTTCTGCTGAGGTCTCGGTCAAACCAGAAATCAATGCAAAAAGAAGCCTGCTAATAAGCCAAGTGCTTCATCATCTGCGCCCTCATGGCCAAGTTCCTCGGAGCACCTTCAATCAATTTCCTCACCTTGCTGCCGTTACAACAAAGTCCTCAACAGCTCCGTCAAAACCTTTAGTCCCTATGCACGGCTACTTGTCAAAGGACCCTTTGGTTTCTCAATTGCCTCGAGCATTTACGCAAGTTTGAAAGTCGCGTTATATCGACTAGAGGGGGTGAATAGGCGATTTTATAAATACAAATTCTTCTTGAGGAATTTGCGGTGAGAAATTCCTTAGCGAAGAAAATACATGCAGCGGAATAAGTACTCGAAGTAAGCATAACAGATTATAAGCATTGTCATCATATGATGAAATAGAAGACCATCACAGTCTGAAAAGCGTAATCACGAGGATAACACAAGATGAAGACAAGCGGTGAGGAAATTGAGGCGGAAATTGAGAAAGTCTTGATCAAAATCTTGAACACGAGATATGACAAACACTCAACACACGATGTGAGAAATGAAAAGGTTGAGGAAATAGAACCAGATTAGGTTGGTGAAGACAATGATTTGGTAGACCGGTTCCAAGCTGCATCTCGATTAATAAATGCGGTTGGAGGCGGCTGAGTATTTAAACTTCGAGGACACCACACCCGGACATCCAGAGACTGAACGCGCAGCAGGACACCAAGTCCTCACCGTATTCTCCTTGAACTAAGGCCACGCGGACCTCGTCCAATCACTCGTGGTAAGTCTTGAGCGACTTCCAAACCTTCACATACTTGGTCACTTTCGGCGATCCACAATTCCTCTTGGATGCTCTAGACCGTGGCGCTAACCGTCTGGAAGAAGCACAGTCTTCAAAGGTAAAAAGCGTCGGATCACAGCGGGATCAATTTCTTGATGATGCTCAATCACTTTGGGTTTTGTTGGGGTTTGGTTTTTGGGTTTTCCTCACTTTGGGTTTTCCTCCTTGATGATTTTCGCTCAAAGTCCTCCGAGGATGGGTTGCTCTCAAATGACAAGTGTCAAGTTCTCTCGGAGCAGCCAACCAACTAGTGGTTGTAAGAAGTGACTATTTATAGCCTCGGGAGCAGCCCGACATGATGAGACATAAATGCCCTTAAATGATATGACCGTTAGGTGGAGATATTTAGGGAGACATTTGGCGTAGCGCAACTGACAGTGATCGGAAGTTTGAACATCAAATTCCTCGGGGCTATCATGTTCCTCACTGTGTAGGCAATTCTGCTTGGCGAATTCCTAACTCCTCGGTCGAAACAAATTCCTCGATGATGGGAAGAGCTTAGTCTACATCCTTTGAAGAAGTGCTGAAGCGTATGAGATTTCAAAGGCTTCACTCGAAGGGATTGGTAGGTGAGGATTTTGAGTTGAGCATCAAATGGAAATTTTTCCTTAGTATTTCCTCGACCCCCTTTACAGATGAAGTGTTTCCTATGACTCAAGAAAGAAAATGAAACTACGAAAACAAAAGTCTTCACGCTTCATATTCCTCAGCGAATACCAAGTCTTGAATCACACCAATTTCTTCACTTTCAAAGTCTTGAAAGTCTTGAGAATATCAAATTCTTGAGGATGAAGAAATTCATTTTTAGAATTGACTTTCTCTTGTAAATATCAAACTCCTCATAGACTTATAGACCTGTGTACACTCACAAGCGCTTATTAGTTACTTAACCTATAAGTCTTCAATACACCAAAATCACTAAGGGGCACTAGATGCACTTACAATCTCCCCCTTTTGGTGATTGATGACAATCTGAGTTAAGTTTTCAACGAGGATAAATATATGAAGTGTAAATACTGATAATGAGGATTTTGATTGCAAGATATAGAAGAACTCCCACGAAGATGTGCATAGTGAGAAATTGCTTTTGAGGCAATGCACATTTGAAGAATTGAATCATGGAGATCTCCCCTATATCTTGTAATTCATACGCATTTGACATATAATATGAGGAATTTGAAATGCATGATGAAATATGAATTATGATGTAATGCAAGTAACACACAAAATTATCGAGCCCAAGGTCCAAATTGGACGAGCATAACAAGTATCAAAAGCACCATCGGGTTTAAGATTACAACTCGATCCAATAAAGGTTTGAGAAGAGCGAGGTTGTAACTTAATAAAATATAGTGAGGACAAAAGCGAGACCGCTTGAAGACTAACTCAAATTTCTCCCCTTTGTCGTCGAATGACCAAAGGATCGGCCCGAGGACTAACGCTCTTGAAGAATGTCAAGGTTGAAGGCGGGCCTTGACATTATCGAGGTTGTTAGTTGAAGTAGGACCAGCGGCGGTGTCTTCCAAATCTTCATTTTCCTTCGATGTCGCGAGATGAAGAATAGGAGCTAGCCACTAAGGAAGGAACTTTGACCTTCTTGAATTTCTTGGAGGAGGTGCGGACCAGTCAAATTCTTCCTTGAGTCCCATTGATTGCAGTTCTTCTTCATTGTAGACATGTGAAAGAAACAGCCAGTGCGCTTGAAGGTTTCATAGAAGATAGTAGTGGTTTTCTTCCTTTGCATTGTGAGTTGAGGTCATGTTGTAAGAATAGTACCAAGCGGCGTTTGACCCACTTGTGATTCGCGATCAACCTTCGATGAAGGCGAGGAGTAACTCACGATCGATCATCACCACAGGTGCAGTTCCTTGAGGATTTTGCTTAAGCGGGGTATTTCTTTCTTGAGTCATGAGTGGCAGAGTCATCATTGGTGGAGTAAGATCTTGCTGCTTGTACTGTCCATCAATGGGCCGAATGCCTTCATCTATCACGATAGCCTTTCCCTTTTCATCAAGTGAGGCAATTGGCCGTTTGAGGACTTCAATAGGAAGCAGTAGCTACGATTGGTTCAAAGTGTCGACCTTGTAATTGTTGAAGATCTTGACTGATGAATCTCATGATCCAAGGTGCATAAGGTTTCAGCTCAAAAGGTGACATGGCAATGTTGGCGAGTCCTCATGAAGAAATCATGGAAATTGCGAGGAGCATGCATGGATGATGTTGAAAAGCATATTCTTCATGATGCCAGCGACTTCTTCATCATTGAGTCGTGGCCCTTGATAGGACTCATAGTCTTGACAAAATTCGATGAGGCTATTCGAGGCACATATAACAATTCCTTGACGAGGAATTTGGTCCTTGGAGCTTGCCTTGGTTTCAATGGCTTCATCAACACTTGCATATAGTGATTTGAAAGTTCCTTTTCTTCATAGATGCGGCGTGCCGTCAAGCTAGAGGGACCAGTGGAAGAGCTCGAAGCAATTCTTCTTAGGAGCCTTGTAGTGAGTATTTTCGGTCATCAATCCAAGACCCATGCAAGTCACATCTTGACATCTCGGTGATGTGCGGGGTTGCATAGGCCCGAAGAATTAGCTCTTCATTCCAATCACAAATATCGATTACAAAAGTTGAGAAGACACGCATCGTGAAGAACACTTAGAAGCAGGCTCAAAGCACGGCGGCGACTCCATATCCACATAGGGAATATGAGCATGATCGAAGATTTTGTCCTTGTTGAAGCGCGAGGAATAGAAGTTGGCTTGTTGGCGAGTCCAAGCGCCTCTTCCTAATCGGCGAGTCATAAGGATTATATTCGATTGAAGAACACATACTCGGCAAAAGAAATCCTTCGCCTTGAACTTTTGTTTGGTCGAAGCAGATTCTTACTGCTTGGCGAGGAGGTGTTAATCGATCGAGTGCATCACCACCTCTAGAATGGTAAGTGCAGAGTTCTTGACGAGAAATTTCTTGGTCCTCAACTTGGCGATCTGAGGAATTTCAGCGGCGGCGGCGGCAGTTCATGTCGGACATCGAGGGCTGGAATTTCTTCATGCACGGACTCGTGGGTTGATTTTCTTGAGTCGATCTGGAGCGATGCAATGCGGGGGTGAGGAACTTGTTGAAGCGGGGTGAAGAAGCGGAGTATTGGGATGTTGATCTTCCCAAAAGTCATCATTGATTCTTGAGTGGTGCATCCAATATCCACATCTTCATTTTCAATTTTCTCGGCACCATCTTGAGAATTTCATGATGCGATGAGGAAATGGCCAGGGGTTGAAGGGGCGAGCTTCCGCTTCAATTTCTTCATCGATCTTCTCGAATGAGCAGGAGATTGATGTTCTTCATCCAGATCCGGTTGGCACTTCATATTCTTCTCCAAAGGAACCACTTCCTTTGAAGGTATGGAGAAAGTGGAATAGCATCAATCGGGTTTTCAACAGCTGGTCATTGGCTTGATTTCTTGGCAATAGAAGAATGCAGCCGGTGATGCTTTTCTCTTCTTCTGACAGCTCGTTCATGGCCTTGGTTTCTTCATCAGCCCAGATGGAAGAAGCTGAAACCAGGGTTAGTGCGGGGAGGCTGAGGAATTTAGGCAAGTTCTTGAGGAGCAAGCGATCACGGTTCCACATGCTTGAGCAATTTCTTGAGCGCACCACTAGTGGGTGCCACTGCGCGTTTCTTCGGTTTGGAATTTCTTCATCAATACCGGAATCAGCATGTTCTTATTGAGCCCGAGCTAATTCTGGCATTTTCTTCACTAAATTGGCGGATGCTTCAGCACGAAGATTTCATGTTGCTGCAGTGCACCGCAGGTTATGAATTCTTCGTCAGATTAACCAATTTGGTCTTGACAACTTAATCGGCGCATAGTCGTGTCAAAGTTCTTCTGCTGAGGTTCTAATTTCTGTTTGAGCTTGAAGAAGTTCCTCGGTGTCATCTTGACAACATTATTCTTCAGAACCTCTCTCCTTCTTGTATTGAGCCTTTTGATTTCCTTCGCCTTCTCGAACTTCCATTTTCTTCAGCAATGAAGTAGAGTCAACATATGACTTTGACCAGGTGTCAAAGGAAGATCAGACGGAAGGGTATTTGGATCGTTGTGCGGAGGTCGATGAAATCGAGGACTTTCTTTGGGTCCAAAAGCATTGGCACAGCTATTTCCCTTAGCTCTTAAGGCTCTAAGCAGCGGTCTCTGATGATTTCTTCAAGTTCTTCATCGGATGCCTCATCATCGAGATGTACGTGGGCGACAAATTGTTTCTTCTTGGGCTAGGCCGAGGACCACGTCCATTTGTTGCTTTTGTCTTGTCGGGCACGATGAAGAATTGAAAGCAGGTGAGGAATTTGAGAGGTGCACGAGGCAATTGAAAATCAATGCAGTCCTTTGACAAGTGGCTAGGTGCCTTTGAACTGAAGGTTTGGATGGTGCAGGTGAGGACTTTGATGGAGCAGCGGTGGTGTGAGAATTTCTTTGGCGGGAATTTTCTTTGGTAGGAGCTGGCGAGGAACTTAGCGTGAGGGCATAGAAGAAGAATATGTAGCTTGTTTGCAGACTTCTTTTGCATCGATTTCTTAACTTGGCAGAGACCTCGAAAGCAATGACGGCAGAATCCTCATTGAATTTCTTCACGCTTCCTTTGCTTGTAGCCAACAAGCTTGGCGTTTAGCCCATTCTCTCGAGAAAGTCCTCACGGCGTTTAACGCTAGTGGGATCAACTACTTGGCCTGGTGCCAAAGGAGCTCTTAGGCATGGAAGGATTTAGCGAATTTCTTCATGTACTTAGGGAGTAACATAGCGGTATTCCTTCCATTCCATTGCCCATCTCCGTTCAATTTTCGAAGGCGCTGCTTCTTGGCTGAGTTTTGCTTTCCTCATCACGGTGTGCAATAGTGGGATATATTTCCTCGAGGATTTGAAAGCAGTCATGACCTCAGGTTTCTTTCCTCCCTACTGCACTTCTTACCATACGCCATTTCTGAGGTCTCAAGGCTACTAGCGAGTCTTCACTCTCAGTTGATTCATTGTGGCCTTGAGACTGCGTGTTCTTCCATAGCTAGAACCATAGAGATCTCTCTTTTGACAAGCTGGAACTCGTGAGTATTTAGCCTTCGAGGATATCGGCAGGATCAAAGAGACTTGTAGTCAGCTTCGTTCTTGTATCATCGATGCAGTGTCAAATGAGAATCAAGCGATCTTAGCAATTTCTTCACCACCTCATGATCCGGTGATGTCGATGGCACCGGTGCTTGAAGCTCATTTAGATGTCGGTGAGGCGTCGAGTTTGATTGAACATTTTTAGATTTAGTCAGTCTTTTGAGCGGTTGAAGAGATTCGAAGAACATCAACTCGAGAGTCACGCTGAGTTGAAACACCTTCATTACTTTGGACCTGTCCCGGATGAGTTTAAGCGATTCCAGCACTCACTCTTCCATATTGACCTTTGCTCGAGATGGCCACATATGATATTCTTGCGAGAATCGAGTTGCTTGAATCTCTTCACATCAGCATCATTCGGAGAGGGTGTGGTAGAAACACCTTTTGTCAACATACCGAGAGATCGTTGTCAATTGCTTCAAGATGCATTAGCATTTGTTCTTCGATGAGGGTAGTCGTCCCATCGAAGGTAGGACACCCTTGAGACCTTGATCATACCTGCGATCGACATAACTAAAACTCCGGTGGTTAAACCAAAATCACCGAGAACAAGGGTACCTTGCTCGATACCAATTGAAAGTCGTTATATCGACTAGAGGGGTGAATAAGCGATTTTATGAAATTTACAAATTCTTCTTGAGGAATTTGCGGTGAGAAATTCATAGCGAAGAAATACATGCGCGGAATAAGTACTCGAAGTAAGCATAACAGATTATAAGCATTGTCATCATGATGAAATGAAGACAATCCAGTCTGAAAAGCGTAATCACGAGGATAACACAAGATGAAGACAAAGCGGTGAAGAAATTGAGCTGAGGAAATTGAGAAAGTCTTGATCAAAGTCTTGAACACAGATATGACAAACACTCAACACGATGTGAGAAATGAAAGGGTTGAGGAAATAGAACTGATTGGGTTGGTGAAGACAATGATTTGGTAGACCAGTTCAAGCTGCTGTCTCGGATTATACGTCGGTTGGAATTGAGTATTTAAACTCGAGACCCATGATCCGGACACCGATCCTTGAGCCGCAGCTCGGGACACCAAGTCCTCACCGTATTCTCCTTGAACTAAGGCCACTGAACCTCGTCAATCACTCGTGGTAAGTCTTGAGCGACTTCAAACCTTCACATACTTGGTCACTCGGCGATCCACAATTCCTCTTGGATGCTCTAGACCGTGGCGCCTAACGTCTGGAAGAAGCACAGTCTTCAAAGGTAAGCGTCGGATCCGCAGGATCAATTTCTTGATGATACTCAATCACTTTGGGTTTGTTAGGGTTTGGTTTTGGGTTTTCTCACTTTGGGTTTTCCTCACTTGATGATTTTCGCTCAAAGTCCTCGGAGGATGGGTTGCTCTCAAATGACAAGTGTCAAGTTCTCTCGGACAGCCAACCAACTAGTGGTTGTAGGGGCTATTTATAGCCTCGGGAGCAGCCGACATGATAAGACATAAATGCCCTTAAATGATATGACCGTTAGGTGGAGATATTTTAGGGACGGTGGCGCATAACCGACAGGATCGGAAAGTTTAAACATCAAATTCCTCGGGGCTATCATGTTCCTCCTTGTAGGCAATTCACCTTTGGCGAATTCCTAACTCCTCGGTCAGAACAAATTCCTCGGTGATCGGAAGAGCTTCGTCTCATCCTGAAGAAATTAATGAGCTGTATGAGATTTCAAAGGCTTCACTCGAAGGATTGGTAGGTGAGGATTTTGAGTTGAGCATCAAATGGAAATTTTTCCTTAGTATTTCCTCGACCCCCTTTAACGATGCAGTGTTTCCTATGACTCAAGAAAGAGAAAATGAAACTACGAAAACAAAGTCTTCCTTCATATTCCTCAGCGAATACCAAGTCTTGAGAATCACACCAATTTCTTCACTTTCAAAGTCTTGAGAAGTCTTGAATATCAAATTCTTGGATGAAGAAATTCATTTTAAAGTGAACTTTCTCTGTAAATATCAAACTCCTCATAGACTTATAGACTGTACACTCACAAGCATTAGTTACTTAACCTATAAGTCTTCAATACACCAAAATCACTAAGGGGCACTAGATGCACTTACACTAGGTGCTGGCCAGCTTTTCATTTGCTCTCTGCAGTTGACTAGTTATTCCCATTTGGAGTTTTTATAAGCTATGCCATCTTTTGGTCCGTGGTTCTTACGCCTTTCCTCTCACTGCCTCGATTTCTCTTGCGTGGGGGCTCGCATGGAAGCCTCAGAGAGCCCTGGCGAACCTCACCTATCGCTCAAGTTTTCCACGGCCCTGGTCCAGTGGAGCCTCCTCCCGACCATGCCTCACGGGCAGCATAACAGGACAGGGGCTGGATCGGTCACCCAGGACCACGGCTAGAGTTCACTTGAATGGGCGTCAACAGAAAGGAAGAGTATTAGGATAACAAAATCAGTACAATAATTAACGGCGTTAACCCAAACGCGCCCCCACGGGGCCACACATTGTTGTCTTTTTGCGCAGGAGAAAAGGGAGGAAAAGAACAAAAGCAGGCGAAGCACGCCTCGTGCCGGCCCTCTTAGAAGACTCGAGCCGCGTCCGGAGCTCAGGCGGACTCCCTCTCGCGCTTCACCGTGGCACGGCGATGAACAGACCCGCTGCCACACTCCAAGCAGGCGCGGCGGCGTGGGGGCTGGCCGCGGCCGCTTCTGGAAGAATCACCACCCGAAGAAGATGGTGAAGCTTGAGGAGTCCAGGTGTCGCCCGGCCGCTGCGCTGCCCTCTCCATCAGCGCGGGGCTGAGTCCTCGGCGTGATCGTAAATCTTCGGGCAGCACCCCATGAGGCAACCATCTTCCCGAACACCACGGCGTGGGGTGGCGTCGCCGTCGTGCTTGAAGTGCAGGGAGCACGGTGGCGAAGACCACATCTGCAGCAGCGTCGCGACCTTGAGTCGAACAGGATCCTGTGAAACCTCGAGAAGCCCACGAAGCCCAGCTCGCAGCCATCCGCTGAAGCGAGGCCACCAGGCGCGGTGAGCTCACCCGAGGAGAAGCGCGGGAGGCTGGGCGGACGCGGACGGCTCCTCCGCCCACCATGAACTCCAGCGCTTCAGCGACATGGGGCGGCCTCGGGGGCAGCGTGGCGAGGCCGCCCTCCGACCCGACCAGCCGCTCGTCGCCCGCTGAGCCTCCACCACGACATGAGGGGACGCCGTGGAGGCCACAGGATGCTGCGGCCTCGACCATGCTTAGGCGGAGGAGAGGAAGACTCGACACGGTGGCCCTTCCCTTCTCTGCGGCCGAGAACTTCCTCGCTGGAGCCATGGAGAAGGAGAGACAAGAAGGATAGGCTGGAAGGGCACATGTCGTTCCTTACTTATAGCCTTGCCGAAGGCCAACCGTCGCCCTCCACGATCCACGGTAATCATGACCCGCTTTGCATCGAGGACTTGTCGAATCCGTCGTTACCAAAGGCGTCATGGGAAGCGATGCCGCCCGTCAATCAACCGCCCCTTGGCGCCCAAAACCCCGAGCTGTTAGAGCCCATGACGCTCCACATGCCTTTTGCCTCTCTGCTCGGCCAAGTTCGGGCATGCCGTGGGCACAGGGGCTCTTGTCGGCGTTACGAGGAGCGAGGTCCCAGACTTGCACACTGCGGCTGCGGCGTGGCTCAAGGAGGCCCAACACAGCCCATCTTCGTCAGCATAAGCTCAAGACCCTCGCGAGGCCAAGCCTCATGAGCGAATGCAAGGAAACTTCCTCGGTAGCGGCCTCGTCGGGCTGCCTCATGAGGCGGAGAGTTCAAGCAGGGTACCTGCGAGGTGCCCATGGCATAAGCCATGCGACCAAAGGCGCCGATCAGGCGCCAGCCCATGATGTCCTCCTTTCCTCTTTGGTGCAAAGGAGCAAGCGCATGGAGTATCAACAAAGGCATCCATTTGTGCAACAAGACCAAGACCAGCAGGCGGAAGGAAGTCATTGTGGAGCCCAAGCGGCGTCATCGCGAGCCTTTGTGGCGAGGACCAACTTTAGTCAGGATAAGTGTACCCGATGTTCCCCTTCAGCGGCCAATTGTTGGCGCCCTTCCGCTCAATATTTGGGAAGGGCCGGGGCCTTCGCCTATAGATAGGAGTAGACACCCCGAGGCGGGGATCGGGATCCTCATCAAGAAACCGTGCTAGGCGTGAACCCCACCTA
>JAHIAM010013116.1:0-14467 GCA_021605205.1 Aegilops longissima
GCATGGCATTTACAAAACACATGTAGGACTCAAATTCATAGGGTGCACACAATAATCATGGCAAAAATAACAAAAGTGCAAGTTACAAAGGCGAAACTAACATCAACACTCTTCAACAGCATTTCAGGCATCAAGATGATCTCAAATGAAAATGATACGATGAGATGAAATGATCTACTCTTGAGAAGAACATTTTGATATATTATCTGGCGCAAAATGGAGCTACGATGACAAAGTTACACCACGTTGAAAATGCTACAAAATATTGATGCAAAATAACTTGGAAGAAAAAAAAAGGGGAAGAAAGTAGTAGGCTCCAGAGCCAGGCGGATCGAACTCGGCCCGTCAGGTTTCTGTGTGGGGCTCCCGGGAGGAGAAGGCCGGAAGTCGGCCCGGGCCAGCGGTCGGAGACAATGGGAGCCAGCGACCATTGTGTGAAAAGATGTGCAGAAGGAAAGTGGTGTGTGGCCGATCAGGCTTCGCCGCCAGGCCAGGCGCCCATGCCTTGGCGTGGCCTTCAGGGAGCGGGAAGCGATCTGAGGGCAGGGCCAGCCGGAAGCTCAGCGGGCAGCAGGCGGCAGGTGCCTGCAGGCTCCAGTTGGCCGAGCGGCGGAGGTCGGCTCGCCGGACGTGTCCCGTGTGGAAAGGGCGATTTTAAGGGTTTAGGGTGGAATAATCCGGATTTTGGGAGGTGTTTAAATAGGCATAGAGGAGCTAGGAGAGTCCAAATGAGGTGTAGTTTTCGCCCACGATCGTGATCGAGCACGGAGAACATGGAAGTGACTTAGATGGGTTATTGGGCTGTTTTGAAGGGGTGTTGGGCTGCAACTTAAAAGGCCTTTGGAGTCGGTTAACCGTTGGAGTACCAACGAGCTCCAAATGACGAAACTTGACGGTGGTCTCTGGGTGGTATACCAAGGCCACTAGACAAACCTCGGTCCATTTGAGAAGGTTTAGTACCCCTTACGGAAAAAGCGTAAAAGGGCCAGAAGAGATAAGTCTTGGGATTGCAAAAGCGGACAACGGAAAAATGCCGGAACCAAGAGCGAACAACGTATGCAAATCGATGCACATGATGACATAATATAAAATGCATGACATGGAAAAAATGCAAAATGAAGAAAACCCAACCACGGAGGAATATCATATATCAATGCGAAAATGGCAAGAGTTGGAGTTACAAATATGGAAAGACTTGAAATTTACAGGTAAGCTATGGATGATATGTAAAATAGGTATAATGCTCGTAATAGAGACCACCTGAACACTCGGCGTGGATTTCCGCTTCCTACTGTTGCATATTGAGTTGGCGATTCAAGTCTTGGACGGGACTTCTCAAAGCGGATCTGAAAGTAAAAAAAGGAAGAAAAAGGAAAAAAAAAAAGGAAAAAAAAAAAGGAAGCACAAGCAGGAGGCCCAGTGGGTGAGCGCATTCTTGGCGTTTTGTCTTGCCTTCCATATGCCCATGGTATCTCTAGGCGTAATTATGTATGTGTAATACTAACCGCCAATTGGAATTTGGGGTTGGGGCGGATTGCTCTCGTGCTTGAATCGTGCGGTGGTCTTGTTGCGAGTTACTCGGGGCGCTTGGCGGTGTCCGGGGCTTATGGCGGACTCGAGTTGCCGTGAGAGGCTGCTTTGCACCTCCTGGAGGGCCGCCGTATGCTCCTCCTTTGGAGGAGTTCGGTTTCCATTGACCGTGGTTACTCCTCGAGGCCTGGCATCTTGAGCTTGAGGTATGCATAGTGCGGCACGCATTGAACTTTCAAATCGGTTCGTCCGGCGATGCATGATAGCCGCTGCGGAATGGGGCGATTCGCGAAGATTAACTCTTAACCGGAAGTTATCGGAGATCGAAGACCACCGAGTGTGTGAGCCTTACAATTGGCCTCTACACCGGTATGGCGCCTTTAAAGGTCGTCTTTGTAGGTTTAATCCTTGAGGGTCTATGCCCATTTGCGCATTGTATCTGATAAAGCGAGTTCGGCTGCTACGCCGTCCAGGACTCGGTAAGTGAAACCCGTCAATAATTGGGTCGAACCAATGCGGTGAGCCGCGTGTGAATGCTAGTGGGGTGGTCCCTTGATCGAAGGTGATCGGGCGGAAGACCATCGGTTGAACTTTGGGGCGACTAGCTCCATCGCATATCGTCCGTAGTGCGCTTCGCTCCCTTTTGGGTATGTGGGTTGCGTATATCATGTTCCTTTTCCGCACTTGTGTGGGAAAACCTTCATCCTCTATTGTTCGGATCGGGCTCTTCCTCATCATCGCTATACAGCCCCTTGTCATTGAGTTCGGATTCAACTTGCCCTTGCTTGAACACCCAACAATCCCTATTGGTGTGATTGGCTGGTTTTAAAAGTGCCATGTATTTGCTAGCTGATCAGTATCAGTCCAAGTTGGGCCAGCCTAGGTATTTCTTTGAATGGCTTCTTCGCTGACCGGGTTTAGAACCTCTGAATCGGCATTGGGCCGTATCTTGATGTGCTCGCCGTTAATGCGGCGCTTATTCTTTTGCGTGCGACGCCATTCTGTCCTTGGTATCCGGACTATCGGGATGTTTGGCCAAGTTGTTGCTTCAAGCTAGCCACTGTCCTCTCCCTTTGCGAGTCATGAGGGTTGTGAGGGCTGCCATAGATTTCGGCTTTTCTGTCCTAGGTGCGGGCAAGCCACTCGTCGTGGATGTTATGTTTGAAGGCTGTGAGGGCCTCTGCATCCAGACGATCAACGATTTGATTTTTCTTTGTTAGGAACCAAGTCAGGAATTGCGGCTGATTCTTCGGCTGTTGAATTATGTGGCTAAGGTCATGGTGCGGTGGTGCACATATGTGCCACGAAGTTATCAAGGAATGCTGCTTCGGGTCCTCCCAACAACAATTGATTCTTTTGGCAAGCTATTGAGCCAATGTCGAGCTGGTCCTTTAAGCTTGAGTGGGAGGTATTTGATGGCATGTAGATCATCACCTTGCGGGCCATGTGGATATGGAGGAGATAATCCTCGATCCGGACCATGGATCTGTGGTACCATCGTATGATTCGATGTTCTGGGCTTGAAGCCCTCGAGTTGATGATCCATTACTTCATCTGTGAAGCATAGTGGGTGTGTGGCGCCTCTGTTTGGGCTATATCACGGCGTAGCTCATATGAGCTTTGTCTCAATGTTGAGCCTTGCTGGTTTTCTTTGTATCCGTGCACAGTAATCATCCCATTCTTTGGGCTGCCGCGATCCGTGATCGATTTGCATGTTTGCCTTATCCTCCAATATATCTACATAAGTCGGCGTTTTCCGTGCCTTAGTACTTTTGGGGCGTCGGGGTGTGGCTTGGCGGAGGGCGAGAGGCTTCTGCAGCTGACCACAGGGTGGCGATCTGCCATGTCATCTTGGTGACTTGGGTGCTTCCTCCTCTAGATCGAGCAGCGAGCCTGCGTTTGGGGTAGCTTTGGAGGCGTTGAGTTCATACTCTTGGTGCAAGGACTTGAGTCCATCGTCGAGCTAGCAGGTCTTGATCAGCTCTAAGATGTTGCTGCTTTTCTTGAGGCTGCTTGCCGTGGCTATAAGCCTGCGTTTGAAAGCGCTCCTGTTGGCGGGATCCTCGGGCCACGACAAATTAAAGTGGTCGTCGAGGCTTGCCTCATCTTGGAGGCGCATAATTATCGTCCTCGACCTCTCTTTCTCTTGCCTTGTACGTGCGGACTTATCTCCCTCCTCTGCGCTGAGTCTGCTGGAGGGTTCTCTTCGGCCTTGTCCAGGTGTTATTATCTCCGTGCGGAATCACCGTTTTATTGTGGCGGGATTTAGGCGGCGCCCGGCGGCGTCGCGCTTGGCTGTTCTTGGAGGTCATCCTCCGTTGTTCCATCACCGTTCCGTCTTTGGGATATCCACCATGTATATGTCATATGCGAGGTGGCCTTCCGAGTGTCTGTAAGGCTGGGTCTTGGTTGTCTCCGGCATCGTCGTCCATACCGTCGATGTGTTGGTCGTAGTCTAACATGTCGGTTAAATCATCGGCAGGTGGCTACAAAGTGGGTGGTGGGTGGGCGTTGAATTTCTTCGTCGTCCGCGTCCCAACCTTCATGTCGTAGATCCGGCCAGGGCTCTCGGATAAAGAGACTTTATTGAATTCAGGATGTCGCCAAAGGCGAGTGCTGAAAAGATGTCCAGCGATGAACTCCATGACCGGCGCCCAATAGGATTCGATTAGCGGGGGCGGAGAGTCCGGCACCTGAGTCGAGGTCTTCAAAGACGAGGATGGAGTTGACTCGACCGCCGTAGAGTTATAGCCCAGCGGTGTCAAACACTCGTCCTCGGTCCAGAATCGGCTCCGGATTAAGGTCGGGCCGGATCTTTGATGCGGCCTCGAGAACCTTTGTTAGTGCTGAGCTAGATCATGCCCATCGAGCGGTCCGGCGCTTAGCTGCGGCTCGAATCCGTCGAAGATCAAGTCTCCGCGGTTATCGGCCGTATAGTTCAAACTTCAAATCGACTGATGACCAGGCGTAGCTTTCGATCTACTCGGATGGCCAGCGAATTGGACCCATGATGCAAAGCCGCCGAATCTGAAGATCTGTCAGGGAGAAAAGTCTCACCCTGGACCCGTCGTTATTGATGATTGAAGGAGCCATCGACCTATCGGTGGCGACACGAGGAACTCTCAATAAGCTCAATGTCGGTGTCAAAACGGCGGATCTCGGGTAAGGGGTCCCGAGCTGTGCGTCTAAGCGGATGGTAACAGGAGACAAGGGACGATGTTTTACCCGAGTTGGGGGCCCTCTAGGTGGGTAATCCTATCTGTGATTAATATTGATGATGGGTAGTACAGAAGTAGATCTACCACGAGATCAAGGGCTAAACCTAGAAGCTAGCCTATAGTATGATTGTTGGTCTCACTGGACTAAAGCATAACGCCCTCGATGCGGCTATCTCTCCCATTGCCGAAGCCACGACTTGGAAACCTGCCACATGTGAAAGCAATGTAATAAGTGAGGTAATCTTCACACAACCCATGTAATACATAAGGGAAAAGAGATACATAGCTGACTTACAATGTACTTCACACAATACATAGGTAAAACATTTACATCATCTGAGATACAATCAAGGTCCGACTCTACAGAACCAAAATAAAGAGAAGCTACCCCAAATGCTACGGATCCCGATGGTCCCAACTGGGCTCCACTCTTGATCAGGCTGAAGCGAAACAACACAAAGAACAAGATCTTCCTTGAGCTCCTCCTTGAGCTCAGGTGCCATCCACACTGCAGTTTCCTGGTTTTTGCAAACTGGTTTTTGGAAATGCTCATGGAGTCAGGAAGGGAGCAATCTCACACCCTTGAGATCAAGACTATTTAAGCTTAAAAAAGGTAGGACAGGGGTAGTGGTGGAGCTAGCTGACAGCAAGCGACTAGCATATATGGTGGCTAACATGCTCACATGAAAGAAGGCGAGAAGAGGAGGCAAAACGATTGAACAACTTATGATCGAGAAGTGATCCTAACACAACCTCGACAAACATAACTCCAACACCGTGTTCACTTCCCGGACTCCATGAGAAGAGACCATCCACGATTACACAGCAGGTTAGTGTATTTTAATTAAGATCAACTTGGGTTTCTACAACGGACATTAACAAATTCCCATACGCCACATAGCGTGAACGTACGCTTTACGAGTTCAAACCTGCAGGGTGTCCCAACAACCCATGATAAGCTCTCGCGATCAGCGAAGAATAGACCTTCTCCCGGGAAGACCGTCGATCTCGAATCCGGCTACAAGACATTTCACAACAATAAAACAAGACCGACCAAAGACCTCCCGTCATGCAACACCACGATAGTGGCAGCGGCATTATCTAAGTCTCGAGACCGCGACGGGATGAACACTACGATAAACGCAAGCGATACCCCAAAGTTGCCTCGAGGCGGCACATAAGTGGCTCTAGTTTGGACCAACACTTAGACAAGCATTGGCCGGGGGGTAAATAAAGATGACCCTCGGGATCTTGAGACTCCCAAGGGAAAAAGGCTGAGGAGGCAAATGTAAAACCAATGTTGGCCTTCTTTGGAAAAGTCTTATTCAAAGCGATTTGTCAAGGGGTCCCATAAATCACCCGACCCGCATTAGGGACGCAAAAATCGAGAACATAACACCGATATGGCGGAAACTAGGGCAGCAAGAAGTGGAACAAAACACCGGGCATAAGGCCGAGCCTTCCACCCTTTACCAAGTATATAGATGCATTAATTAAATAAGATATATTGTGATATCCCAACAAGTGAACATGTTCCAACAAGGAACAACATCTCCATGTTCAACAAGGAACAAACTTCAACTTCACCTGCAACTAACAGCAGCTATAAGAGGGCTGAGCAAAGCGGTAACATAGCCAAACAACGGTTTGCTAGGAAATGATGGTTAGAGGTTTGACATGGCAATGTGGGTGGCATGATATAGCAAGTGGTAGGCATCGTAGCATAGGCATAGCAAAGAAGCGAGCATCTAGCAAGCAAAGATAGAAGTGATTTAGGTATGGTCATCTTGCACGAAATCCATAAGGAAGAAGATCAAATCCATGAAGAGACAAGCAGAGGCGTGATCGAGCGATCCTCACAACTCCGGAGCGAACCCGAAGCTAACGAGAGAAGCAAACCGGAAAGAAGCAAACAACATAGTAAACACACAAACATAAACATGGCATGATGCACAAACAAATATGATGCATATCCGGTTTAATGAGGCATGGCATGGCAATATGCAACAAATAATACTACCAATTAAGTGGAGCTCAATATGCAGCAGAGTTGCATATTAATTTCTCCCTAACACTTATTTAGTTCTCTCTCGGTTGGGTACTCAACAATATTAAATGTTGTTAAAACATGGCAAGAGGTGGGGCATAATTAAACTAGCTATTTAAGCAGGAGTTTAAATGAGTAGGAAATAAGAAACAACAATTCGGAAAATCCTCATGAGCAATATTTTTAGATTCGGTGCTGATCTGCCCTAAACACAATTTTAGAGTTGTTAACAGCAACATAAAGTGGACCATGATAATCTAGGCATTTTTCCCACCCATTTACATATAAAGAACATTTAATTCAGATTCACTGTTATTTAGTTATGAATTAAAGCATTTTAACATGGCATATTAGCAAATTAATGCAAACATCAATTTAAACATTTTAACATAGATGAAAGTGGCATATAATTAATCTACACAATTTTCTGAGCATATTACATATAAAGTTTGTTTTAAATCCGATGCAGTTAATTAGTTATTACATACATGAACTTGAGGGCAATCTACATAAAACTGCTAATCTTTAGATAATAGAGAAAAACTGTCGAGTGAGGGAAAAAAACACACAGGCCAAAACTGGCTGGGCCCAGCGATTGCAGAGGCAGGGCTGCTCACTGAGGCCTCATGGGCAAATTCGAGTGGAGAAGGCATGGCAAAGCCCGGCTAGCGCTAGCTTAGCGAAGCCGAGTGTGAGCGAGGCATGAACCAGCAGTGGGCAACAGCTCGGTTGAGCGTCAAAGCAGCTGGGAGGCCTGCAGAGACCTTGGAGCAAGTGGGACAGAGCAGCTCTCCCTTGCCGATTAAACTAGGGTATGGCCAGTGGCGGTGATAACAGCCAGCCTGTGCCTTGATCTGGCGGGTCGATAGCCAGTGACGCAGGCAGGATCCTCGGCGAATCAGAGGCGGAGGGACCATTCCGATGGCGTGGCGACATCTGTGACTCGAGGAGGCTCAAGTCTTGGCGGGGTTCAGGAGAGAGAGGGAGAGGATCTGAGAGAGAGAGAAGAAGGGAGGAGGCATGGGAGAGAGAGGGAGGCGGCGACCTGGCAGGCCCTGCACAGGTGGCCTCAGACGGGGCTCGCCCGGATGGCTGAGGTCGGCCCGAGGGAGAGATCGGGGTCGAGGGGGCTCCTCCCTCGATCCAGATCCAGGGCCAGGCGCCTGGTGCTGCAGCCAGGCTCTTGCAGGCTGGGAGCTCGGGCCAGTCGGCCAGCCCAGGCGGAACATGGAAAGCATGGCAGACGCCCTTGAAGTAGAAGCCTTGAGGGAGGAGCGATAAGCGGCCAGCGGTTGGAGAAGCGGCGGGCGGTGGCGGCGCAGCCACTAGGGAGCTTATAGAGTGGCGAGGCTGGGAGGCAGCAGAAATGGAGGTGGGAGGCGGCGGATGATTGGAAGCCTTGAATCTGAGAGGGAAGAAGGCTAGAGGTAGGTGGAGGGTTGGGCTGCCCAAAATGGACTAGAGGGTCCATATATAGTAGAGGCTAGGGTTTGAGGGGTTCGGAGGCGTTTGAGACCTCGATCGTGATCCGATGGTTCAGGTCGGGAGGGAGAGTTAAGTGGGCTGTGAAAAGGAGTTGGGCTGAGAGGAGAGAGAGGAGTAGCTGGCGACAATTCCGGAGACCGAAGCGTCAAGCGATTAAACCCGACTTGAGTACCACTAGAGTTCAGCAGTTGGGCTAACAGATGGACTCGAATCGACGTGAAACTTAGCGGGCGACCTGTCTACACTATAATAAAGACCGCCGCGACAGAGTTGCTGACCATTCCGAGAACATTTTATACCACTTATAGAAATAATATCTCGGAGGTGCCATGCATAGCCTTGATGTGTATCAGTTTCGGAGCGGACAGCGGAAGAACAGCCCAAACGAGCGGATGCAAGTTTTGAAAAACATACGGATGAAATCAGAGCGATGACATGAGATGAGATGCATAACAAGAACAAAGGCAAAACAACAGACAAAACCCAACCACGAAGGAAATAATAAATCACATCTCCGGAAAGGGCAAGAGTCGAATTACGAATATGGAAAGTTGTGTCCGGGTGTTAACACTCCACCACTACGAGAGGATCTCGTCCGAGATCTAGGATGTACCGGAGGGAAAGGAAGAGGAAGATGAGAGGTAAAAACTAAGTTGCTTCTTTGACGAACAAGTGAAACCACAGAACCTTGAGGAGGTTGAGCAATTAGAGATGAACAAGTTGCAAACAATCCGTTAGAAAAGAGGAACAAGGCACATTACGATAACTTGAAGGTTGAAAAGGCATGAATCAAAGTTTAATGGACAAGATAGAATTAGAAACCACTCCGTTTAAAACAAGAAAGAGAGGAAGAATTAGGGCAGCACTCCGATTGAGCATGGAAGGAATATAATATGAACTTGAGAAGATGGGATGATACTTGATAAAATCAACAACATCTCTGCCTCGGAACTATTGAAAAAAAAAAAAAGGCACAAGGGTAAGAAAGATTTAGACAGACTCTCCGGTTGAGGAAAGCAGGCCAAAACTTGATAAGATGAGAGAACTTCGAATGAAAACATGACACTCGGTTAAATGGATAAGCAAGAAAAAGAACATGATCTTGACAAAAGAAAGATGATGGTGAAGAGTGCAACATCACAATGCCTCAGGAAGAAAAATTGAAGATAAGTCATTGGAATAAAGGAATGGAGAAAATGACTTACTTTTACAAATGAACTTGGAAAAGCACCCTTACAAAGAATAATTGAGCGGAGTTGTTGGAAAACCAACAACGAAATGAATAAGCTGTGGTGGGCTTATGGAAACATCTCAAAATTATGAGGTGAGTTTCTGCCACCAGCGAAACAAGCGATTGGATTGATATCAACAAGGAGCGAAAACTTATTTCACCGAGGAGGACAAATGAGAACTTGGGTCATAATAAGCACCATAATTAGCAACAATCCTTAGGAAGCTTTAGGTGAAATATGGCCCAAGATAAGTCCAAAGAAGAGATTGATGGATTTAAATACCTCATTCTTGACAACATGTGAATCATGAAACACGAACTCAAATTGTCGAGAATGACATAACACCATCTCAAGAGATAAGGTAGAAAGAATTGCACTTGAAATGCAAGAAGAAGATGCTTGAACTCCTCAAAACAAAACATGTGTTGAGCACCATGTTCAAATTTTGAGT
The DNA here is from genome assembly GCA_021605205.1 of Aegilops longissima. Classification (NCBI taxonomy): domain Eukaryota; kingdom Viridiplantae; phylum Streptophyta; class Magnoliopsida; order Poales; family Poaceae; genus Aegilops; species Aegilops longissima. Next base: position 9,964 of record JAHIAM010013116.1, read on the forward strand.
ATAGCTTGGCGGATCATAACTCAGAGAAAATCTTGAAGACCAATTGAAGAATGAAAGAATCCTTGACCGAACCACCATGTAGAACCTCCATGATAAACTCCGGTAACCAAAAGGTGATAGAAAGAAAGAAAGTTGAAAACCAAGGTTAAGTCTTGCAGTGATAAGATGAAGCTTTGAAATGATATAGCCGAGAAAAGTTGGAACTCGGAAAGAAAAGATGAACAAATGAAATCAGAATTTATTCATCATGAACAAACTCGAAGAAGGAATTAATCACTTGGATGAAACAAAACAAGAATTATGTTATGCGTATCCTTCACCAATTAAATTGATGACAAGCAATGGATTTGGCATACTACTTATTCTGTGTAGAAAGGATTAAGATAGATATAAGCGCAAACTTGAGAAGGTCTTCAACAATTCACGGTAGGATTCGGAAAGAATGAATGAATTGATCGATGATAAAGAAATGAAATCTTGACGAACCACCGTAATAATGAGAATGAGCATAGCAAAGGCACAATTCGCGGAAGAATTGTAAAAGCGAATAAAGATGCTTGACAAAATTTAGATACATTAGAGCGAAGAGATCATGAACTGATTAGAGGATATTTCGAACGATGCACCGGTATGATTTGGAAAACCGAGTTGAGCGGCTTGAATGAATAATTACGAGATGATGGGCTCGAAGAATCAAACTGAAAGACTCTGAAAATGCTAAAGGTGGGTTAAAGAATTCTCACAATCAAAACAATTATGAGGATGTGCACAGAAGCTAGAACCATGAATCTTGAAGAGAAAAGGCGAGATTTAGAAGAAATCTTCTTGGTCTTCAAAATTCGAGAATAATGACGAGAACATCACCATGAATTGTTAAAACACTCCGGAATGAAAATTAGGAAGGTTGAACCAACAATGAAAATAATTTGGAAGATCTTGGAAAACCAAGATGATGATAATTCATTCTTCGTCAAACTTTGCAAAAGAATTTGAGAATAACTCCGAAAAATTAGAAGAGTCGAGGTAAGATCACGGAAAAAGACACATGGGTTAGGGCCCACTCAAAAGAACCACCGTTGAACAATTGTTTGAATAGATATTGCACCGGTAGAGTTAAATGGCTTGAATGAGCTAGCATCCTCAAAAGAACTTGAGTGAATTGAGAATGGAAACTAGAATCTCACGAGATATCTTCAACACTCACGGAACAATTGAATAGCGAGAAGTGGATGATTAAAGATGCTGCCGACATGAGAAAGCATTTGAAATGATCACAAGAATACGATCAACCTGAAAACTTGACTTAATCACGGAGAAGAAAATTAGAATGGAACAATGATAAGGTTAAAGCTTCCTTAGCGTCTTCATGAGAAATCACCGGATAAAACATTAAAGGAAAAGAATGAATGAAACTTCACTCAATAAAATGGATACTTGATTAAGAAATCTGAGTCCTTGAAGAAAAAAGGGTGGGAGGCGGAAATCAAAACAACTTGGGTGGATGAAGCGAACACGTTGAGAAAAAAGCTTAGAATTGATCTTGCGAATGTTGGAATGATCGGATTCACTTGAAGAGAAACACGCCCGGTTGGAAAAATTAACATGACAAGCTCGTTGATCGAGAAGGATTAGTACTCTCATAGAAATATGAGAACACCAATTAGGAAAGGTATGGAATCAACACTTGGCATTGAAACAACTTGAATAACACAAAGCGGAACAAAAACAAAGTTTGGCTTGCAGAATAAGCGGAACAAACACATGATAGAATTTAAAACGCCCAAAGTGTTAGGTAGGTGGGGCCCTACCGGACCTGACGTATAAGGACGTCACGAATGACAAACAAAGGCGTCCCCGAATCAACATAGCCAAGAGATTCTTTAAGGCGTCTACCGACCATCGTAAATCCGAAGTAGCCGTGAATGGGCGGACCACTGAACGTTGAACCCAATCTCAAATCATACATACTATCGGAAGATATCACATAAGCTACTAGAATTCCACCTATAAACTCCGAAACTTTACGGTTATGCAATCTGGTGTTGGGGATCGAGAGACACAAATATATCACCCAAACTAACAATACCTAGATCCGGTGTATCCATCCATCAACACATAACCAAAAATCCTCGAAAATCGTTACCTCGACCTTGAAAAACATCAATTATACAAGTCATGGCAATACTCCCACTTCGCCACGATCTTTGAGGCTATCGGAATTTATCTCACCAACAGCTGCACAAAAAGAGATTTCGATGTCAAGCAAAACTTCGTTATTCGAGCGCTGCAGATAAAATTGTGGCGACAACACCTCAGAGCTCAACTCCCGGGACACTGCCACAACCCTAAATGTCGAGAGGCACCAAGAACAATGTTCGTCGTCACAAAACCATGGAGCGATTCCAAAGATACCCATGATCCTAAAAAAATTTTAGTGAAATTTGAGGAGAGATAAGTCAAACTCTCGTCGGGATACCTCACGAGGCGTGAAGGAGGCTGAGGGGTAAAAATCCTACTCTCCGATATATATAATCCTAAGACTCAAAACATTTTCCATTCTAGACTCAACAGCATCGACCAAACAATCAAGTAGGGGGCTCCTAAGTGGGGAAGGCTCGATTACCAACTTATGCAGCCCTCGATAAACACCATATCTCCCGTGTCGAGCACGACTTAAGAGGCATACACGCATTGAAAGCAATATGCATAAGTGAGGTAATCTTCACACAACCCATGTAATACATAAGGGAAAAGAGATATATGGCTGAAACACAATCACCACTTCACACAATACATGAGTAAAACATTACATCCATCTGAGATACAATCAAAGTCCAGACCTACAGAACCAAAATAAAGAAGACTACCCCAAATGCTACGGATCCCGATCGTCCCACTTCAGGCTCCACTCGTCTGATCCAGCTGAAAGCGAAACAACACAAAGAACAAAGTCTTCCTTCAGCTCCTCCTTGAGCTCGGGAACATCCACCTGCAGTCTCCTCGGCACACCTGCAAGCTGGTTTGGAAATGTCATGTGAGTCGGGGAACTCCGGCAATCTCACACCCCGAGGATCAAGACTATTTAAGCTTAAAGGTAGGACAGGAGTGAGTGAGGTGGAGCTGCACAAGCGACTAGCATATATGGTGGCTAACATACGCATGAGAGGCGAGAAGAGGAGCCAAAACACGGTCGAGACAACTATGATCAGAAGTGATCCTAACAACTTCGACAAACATAACTCCAACACCGTGTTCACTTCCGGACTCCATGAAAGAGAGACCATCACAGTTACACCTGCAGGTTGGTGTATTTGACTTAAGATCAACCGGGTTTTCTACAACGGACATTAACAAATTCCCATCTGCTTACATAACATAGAACATTTTTCGAGAGTTCAAACCCTGCGAGAGGTGTCAACAATAGCCCATGATAAGCTCTCATGATCAACGAAGGAATAGACCTTCTCCCGGGAAGACCGATCGGTCTCGGAATCCAGGCTACAAGACATTCTGACAATAAAACAAGACCATTAAGACCTCGGCGTGTCACCTGGCCACCGATAGTAGCAGCGCGTATCTAAATCTCGAGCCACGACCGGATATGAACACTCGTCGCAACCCAGCGATACCCAAATTGCCTCGGTGACAGTGATGAAGTAGCTCTAGTTTGGACCAACAGCTTGACAAGCACTGTGGCAGGAGGTAAATAAAGATGACCCTCGGGATCACATGACTCAAGGGAAAAAAGGCTAGGAGGCAAATGTAAAACCAATGTTGGGCCTTCTTTGGAGAATTCTTATTCAAAAGCGAAAGCTATCAAGGGGTCCCATAAATCACCGACCGCATTGGAGGCATAAAAATCCAAGAACATAACACCGATATAGCCGGAAACTAGGGTGGCAAAGTGGAACAAAACACAGGAACATAAGGCCGAGCCTTCCACCCTTTACCAAGTATATAGATGCATTAATTAAATAAGATATGTTGTGATATCCCAACAAGTGAACATGTTCCAACAAGGAACAACATCTCCATGTTCAACAAGGAACAAACTTCAACTTCACCTACAACTAACAGCAGCTATAAGAGAAATGAGCAAAGCGGTAACATAGCCAAACAACGGTTTGCTAGGGAAATGATAGTTAGAGGTTTGACATGGCAATGTGGGTGGCATGATATAGCAAGTGGTAGCACATCATGGCATAGGGATAGCAAAGAAGCGAGCATCTAGCAAACAAAGATAGAAGTGATTTGAGGGTATGAGTCATCTTGCACTGAAATCCCATAAGAAGAAGATCAAGTCCATGAAGAGGACAAGCAGGCGTGGTCAAGCGAAGATCTCCACAACTCCGGAGGCCAGACGGAAGCTAATGAGGAGAAGCAAACCCGGAAGAAGCAAACAACATAAGTAAACACACAAACACAAACAGCAGCATGATGCACAAACAAATGTGATGCATGTCCGGTTTAATGAGGCATGGCATGGCAATATGCAACAAATAAT
>JAHIAM010013117.1:0-10912 GCA_021605205.1 Aegilops longissima
GGACCAAGGCGTTGGATTAAGTGTGAAAAGCGCTTTCTTTGCAAACACCGCACTATTGCGTGGGGGCAAAGCAAGGACTGCCATCTTCGGGTTATATACACATATACATAAGCGGCCGCCAGAGGGTAGTTTACTACTTGAGCACAAGTATAAAAAGCTCTTATATTATATTGAAACATTGTTTTCACAAATCATACATGTCATTTAAACATAATATCCTCGAGCACTGCGTCTCTATTAAACAAGCGCCCGGCGAACTTCTTCAAAGTAGTGCTCGGCGGTACTCAACTCAGTCCGAATCTTGGGATGCAGCGTCGGTGGCCTTCATCTCTGCCGGTATGTCTTGACACGGGCAAGAGCCATCACGCCCCCTCAATACGCGCCGATCACTTCATTGCGTCGTCGTGGTACCGCACCAAGGAACTGCTACTAAACCAAAATAGCTCTTATTTGAGGTCCGCCCGGCCACAAGTGAGTCAAGACATGCTTCATGGCAAATCCGGACAACCGATTCAGCTCGGCCCATTGTAACCCGATCGGTCGTGGCGGAAGGGCGCTCCGGACTATGGAATTGCGACCAATATAGCTCTTCCTTACATGCCCCTTCGGCCCAGAAGTGCTCAACCCGTGTCCATGCGCTTCGCTGCCAAGTCGAATAAGCATCCTCCGAACTCCACAACTTATCAAGCGAGCATACTTTGGATCTGTATATTTCCTCCGGCTAGAAACAGTTTCCAGCCATAATTGCCCGGACTGACGTAGCTCCTCCTTGGCAGCTCTCAAAGCCGATTGGGCATTCTTGGATTCGGCGGCCTTTTAAACCCTCTTGTTCCGCAGCGTTCTTTTTCAAGAACCTGCAGCGATCGGTAGTATTCCTTAACTTTTTGGCCATATCGGCCATTTCCTCTTTACTTGGCGTGAGCAGCCCGTTAAACTTCTAGCTCTTTGGACACCTTTAAGCGGCGCATTCTTGACCCTGGCTTGCTCTTTTGCTGGCGAGTTCCGCCATGCTCCTCCGACAGCGGCACCATCGCATTAAACATACGAATAGTAAGACATGGCGTCAAGCCTCATTACAGTGTCCGCATAGAATCGCATACCTTGTGACTCGTCAAACCGTTTATTGACCAGTAGCGATGTCGCATCCGCCTCGTCAAGTGCCGCTTTAGTTGACATATCCATCGATCGGCTGGCCTCGGCGCCCGCCACCTGTTTAGGGCGGCGATATGTTATAAGCGAAATTTGATCCTCGACACGTTGTCAATTTTGACAACATACCGATCTCGAGACTACTATCTATCTGAGCATTTATATGCATAAGCGTCGGAAGGTACATCATTTTGCGTACCTCAAACCCGTCGATAAGCTACGGCGGCTTCATACAATCCGCTCTCTGGGTGCAATTTTTCAATCACCGTACCCACTGAAACACGGTGATCTTACGAAATAACCGCTTCGCTGAGCAGATTCTTCGACTCCTCGACCGACACCACTTGGCACCGAACCTTCGGCCCCTTGAACCAGAGAACCCTCTGCGATGACACCTCCGGTCGTCCAGCTTCACATGAGTGCGACGGTGGGCGTTTAGCTCTCCATCATCTTGGAAGAAGATCCCCGAAAACGAGCTCTGCTTTGAGAAGGGCTGAGGTCGAACTACTGAAGTACAATTTGGTTATCTTCATGAATAAATCTGAGGATGTTCCTTATTTACAAGACCCTTCTTTTACTTACGGCTCGATGGAGGCTGATCCCTTGGGAAATAATGCGGCTGGATTACTTCCGGCGTCGGACTCTCTGCCGAAGATTCCTTTCCTTAGTCGGTGTCAAAACCGGCGGATCTCGAGTAGGGGTCCCGAGCTGTGCGTCTAGGCGGATGGTAACGGAGACAAGGGACACGATGTTTTACCCAGGTTCGGGCCCTCTTGATGGAGGTAAAATCCTCGTCCTGCTCGATTGATATTGATATTGTGGATGTTTACAAGAGTGGATCTACCACGAGATCAAGGAGGCTAAACCCTAGAAGCTAGCCTATGGTATGATTGTAAGGGTTGTTGATGATGTTCTTGTCCTACGGACTAGAGCCATCTAGTTTATATAGACAGGAGAGGGCTAGGGTTACATAGAGTTGGTTACAATGGTAGGAGATCTACATATCTACTAAGCTTGCCTTCCACGCCAAGGAAAGTCCCATCCGGACACGGGAGAAGTCTTCAATCTTGTATCTTCATAATCTTGGAGTCCGATTCGATGATGATAGTCCGGGATGATAGTTGGCTAATGATGGTAGTCCGGCTATCCGGACACCCCTAATCAGGACTCCTCGGTAGGCCCTGAACCGGGCCTTCAATGGCGATAAGTCCGGCGGTATATTGCTTGGCATTGCAAAGCGGGTTCCTCCTCCGAATGATAGAAGATTGTGAACACGGGATAGTGTCGCTCTGCAAAATAAATTCCACATTCCACCGTAGAGAATAATAATATATACACAAGTTCAATCTGCTGGCGTTTTTTGTGGCGTCACACCACTACCAAGCCATTACTTGAATTGTTTTTACTTTACCACCTCGCGCATTTAGCGGCGGTTTCCTTAACCGTCTTGTCGAGCGGGATCGTGTTTCCCTTAATCGGGATTCTCATCAATACGGATGGGTAACCAACCGCGCCATTGATGGTGGCGCTTGGGGATAGCGAGTTTTACCGGGCGGTGGGGGCGCTGAACCCCGCCCATATAAGGATAAGGATTCACCTTCTCACCTCGCCTTCTTCCTCCTTTGCTTATCCATCTCCGCCTTGGCTCCAGCGCCCAAGTTCGCATCTCGTCTCAACCTTCTCCGACCATGTGGGGGGGAGGTAAATGGTTGGCCTCCACCGTTAAGGAGGGCACATGCCGCGTGGCGCGGATACCTCTCCGGCGACCCAGCGCCCCTTGCCCGACGAGGGCAGCTCATCCCCACCCAGGCCCCAGAGAGGTGTTTTCCTTCCCACTTCCTCCATGGTGGGCTTTCCACTTCACCCCTTTGTCCGGGGCTCATGTTCTACTCGGCTTGGATTTCCATGATCTGGCGAACTTCATCCTCAACATCTGGCGTTTATCGTGTGTTGGAACCTTCCTCTGCATCCGGCCCCACTTGACTTGTCAAGACCTTCAATGTCAAGCGAAGGTAGTGAAGAGCACTCAAGCGGAGTCTTGAGGCGCCATGTTGGGCAAGATGCCCAATGTCCTTTAGTTGAAGGCCGTGGAATCCGTCAAGGGGTGGCATCGGGGTGGTTCTAATCACGGCCGTGACCCTGCATGGGGCCCCGAGTTCGATCTGGTATTCCCCAGCTCACCTCCTGGAAGAAGGGCTTCTGTGGGGTAGTTGGAGGCAGCGGGACTCAAGCCGTATCCAGTGGTGAAGAAGCTCGGCTGGTTAACGTGGTCAGTCATGCTCGGCGGATTCTCCCATGCCAAGCGGGCATTCAATCTGGGGAGTTCGATCCGGAACAGCACCGGTGAGCAAGCTCTTGACCGCGTCTGAAGGCGCTGGAGGTGCTGTTCAAGGCGGGCCCCATCCTGGCCGAAGATCCGGGATTTAACTCAGCGAAACCAGCAGGTAAGTGATTCTACCCCTTCGGGACACTTGCTTTTCATAGTTTGACTCTATCCGGGTTTAATTTCCCTTTTCCTTTGACAGGAATTGGATGAGGAAAGGCGACAGATTATCTGTCGGCTCCTATGCCAGAAAATCCAGTGGGCGCCGTCTAGCGGGGCTGCTGGTTCCGGCACCTGCGTGGTCTTGGGAGAAAAAAGGAGGCCACGGGTGCTCGAAAGATGCCCGTTTTATGTCCGGCGACTCAGGCGGACTCCTCCCGAAAATGAGGAGGAAAGGGACTCTCTCGGGAGGAGGGAGAGGAAGGAAGGCTTCCCCAGGGGAGGCCAAAGGGTCAGAGGAAGGACTATTCCCCGGACAGCTCCGCCAACATCAAGTTGGCAGGAAGAATAGCCTTCAAGGGCCGGGCCTCGGCGGATCGTAAGTATCCAGTTCTGAATGATTTATAATTTCTTTTACTGTCACATAGTGTCATTACGATGCCGCATCTGGTAGTCCGGCCGGTGATGATCTCCCGCTTCATCGGGTCGTTGCTCCGTCGGATGTAGACTCCATCCGACCGCCTCCACCCCGCGACACGAGGGCCGAGGTGGGATCCCAAAGGACCCATCGAGGCTCGGGCGCCGCAAAGCGTCCTCCGGACTTTCGCGGACTCAATCAGAACCGCGGTGGTTAGTCCGGCAGGCTCTGAGCGAAGGGCAACCGTGGCGGCGGCTTCCGTCAACCGGGCTCGGGCAATTTGTTGGGCGCGCGAGCGCTTCCATCGAAGAACACCGCACTTATGAGTCGGTGATTGAAAGTGCGCTCGCCAAGGCGGGCTGACAAACCTCTGATAGCCTTCTATCGGGCTTTGAGGTAAGTTAAAAATATGCAATGTAATACCGCATAGCGGTAGCCCGATGCTCGGTTGGTGTTGGGAAGAAAAGCGGATGAGGATCTGGAAAAAAAAGATATCTGGGGTTGCTAAAAATTATGTCAATATGGGTTGCAGGCTCCTCTGACCTCTGCCGCACTAGCTGCGGAATTGGTGCTTTGAAGCGACTCGGCGGTCGAGCAAGAGCTCGGCGCGCCGAGGAAGCAGCTCGGGACAAAGAAGGTGAGTAACACCACTTTGAACTTGTACCTTAGAAAAGGATTTAGGTTGCAACAAAAATAACAAGGATAACATAGTCTGCGGGGCCCCAAGCAGGTGGCGAACTGAAGGAGGCCGTGTCTGTGACAGCATAATCTGACCGGAGGCAGGCGGGCGAGAAAAGCAAGAGGCGCGGGTGGGGTGGTTCAGCAAGAGCTCGGCTCTCATGGAAAAGCATGAGAGTTTGGGCGTGACTCAAAGACTTCGAGAGTCGAGCTTGCCTCGGCTCTCGAAAGTTAAACTGCCAAGGCCGATGCCCATAAGTCCCTTCGGAGATTGAGTTGATGAGGAAGATAGCGGCGGGTAAGGCATTTTTCATACAAAGCAAGCATGTGAATGTAAATTCGTGTTACTTACCGGATTAGGAGCTCTCGAGGCGTTTGCAGATCTGCCTCAGGCGTGTACGATGCCGCCGCATTCTGAGCCGGAGGGCTCAGCGGAGAAGGTCTTCGGTCTCGTATCTTGAGGCCGGCCATCCAGTGCCCCTAGCGACCGGTGAAGCAGTGGTCGAGCTCCTAAGGGCGAGCAAGCCATGAAGGCCTCTAGTCCGGTGGCTGGAGAGGCCATGGGAGCTACTGGCCTCGTCGCGGTTGGTGGATCGTGCCCCAGGTGGAGGTTATCAAGCGCTCCGCTGTATTGAAGGTGCTCGTCGGGCCCTTGCCGCGCAAAAGGTGCATGGGGCAAGCTGGATGCGGAGAAGCTAGACAGCGCCACCCGAGCAAGGAATATCGTCGCCGAAATGTACTATAAGACTGTCTGAAGGGTGCCCAAGATTGCGGATGAGTGCCCGAGGATGTAATTATTGAGTAAATTGCAATGTGTTATCACATGGCTAAAACTTTTTCATATCGCTAAGCAACCTTGTTAATTTAAAATATTACCTTACATGCGGCCGTTTATTAAATCGAAGATGGCAAGTCTGGCTTCCCCCATGCCACAAGTCTTTGGGGTGTTAGGGATAAACTTGAGCACTCTTGTTCCCATTTTGGGTCCATCTAGGGGCGCTCAACACACGAACAAACAACGGACTTATAGTGCTTGAACACTCTCACTTAGCCATAGAATTCTATAATTTTAAATTTGGGAAGCCCCTAGTATCGGAGGACGATTGGGCCTATCCAGCTATAATCGGACATTTCGAACTTTCGAGCGGCGTAGGTCTTTAAGGACCGAAAGGACCTCTCGAACAGCGACCAGTCTCCCTTATCATGGGTCAGTTTTAGCTTTCTCCAGGCGTTAACCCGCTCAGCCGGGCAAATCGCGATGGTTCTCCTAGTGCTACCTTAGCCGATAGAGCGGGCGTAAGGTGCCAAACATGGGGCGAGGCAAACCCATATTGACCCAAGACATGATTGAACGATTCATATAATGCTATAAGTTGAGGTGCCGCACTTGTGAAAGTGTCTGGACTTTATCACACCATAATCGGAGAACATAACCCCGGTGTATTTGGCGTACCAAAATGTCGGATGCAACATGTAAGTAAATGAACATATATTATATAAGGTAATGCAATTATAGGCAAAAAAGTGCTGCATTTTATTGAGAAGATATGCTATGAGTGCGGAATGATACAAATAGTCACGGAAAGCAAGGTTGGGCCGAATTAAAGGCGTCTCCCTCGAGGGTAGGCAGCGGAATGTTGATTTAACAAATTTAATGCTGTGATGGAGACCACCCGAGTGTTAAATCGCGGCCTTTGTCCTTCCTGGCTGTTGCATCATGAGTTGGCGGTTAGCGCGGACAGAGTTCTGTATAAAAAAGAAATAAAAGAAAAAAGCGACACACTTGGGCCCTGGTGTGGTCGAACCGCACTCTGGGTCTGTTGTGGTTGTGCCTTTCCCCTATGCCCATGGTATCTCCGGCGTAATTATGTCTGTGGAGAGTTTGTCTTACAATTATCCGAGGGCTGGGGTTGAGGCCGCATTCTCTGGCGATGCTCGGAGCGTGCGGTGGTCTTGGTTGATGTTGCTCGAGGCGGTCTGGCGTGTCCGTTCGTTTAGGCGGTTCGAAAATTGCCTAAAGGCTGCTCTATACTTCGCGAGCGTGTATGTTCCTCCGTTCGGAGGGCGTTCGTGTTTCCATTGGCCGTGATGACTCCACGAGGGCCTGGCATCTTGAGCTTAAGGTATGCATAATGCGGCACGCGTTGAATTTCTTGAGCAGCGGTTCGTCCAGCGAACATGATAGCCGCTGCGGAGCAGGACTATGTCGAAGATTAACTCCTCCGGAAATTATCCGGGATCAAAGACCACTTCGGTGTAATTGAGCCTGTACAATTGGCCTCGACACCTGGTATGGCGCCTTTGAAGGTTGTCTTTGTAGGTTTAATCCTTGAAGGGTCTATGCCCATCTTGCGCCTGTATCGATAAGCAGGTTAGGCTCTGCCGATCCATCGGGACCTCGTGAGTGAAATCCATGGCGATTGGGTTCTAAAACCAATGCGGCGAATCCGCCATAGGGATCTTGGTCGGATGGTCTCTTGATCGAAAGTGATGGCGAAGGACCATGGGTTGAATTTTAGGCGGGCTCCATCGCGTATCGTCCTTAGTGCCTTCCGCTCCCTCTTGGGAATATGTTGCGTATATCATGTTTACCGTCCGAACTTGAGGAATCCTTTAGTCCTCTGTTGTTCGGCGGGTCTCTTCCTCGTCATTCTTGTGTAGCCTTGTCCTGTTTTCGGTGATTAATTTGCCTGCCTGCTTGAATACCCAACAATCTCTGTTGGTGTGGTTAGGCTGGCTTTCGAGGTTCCATGTATTTGTGAGGGCGGTGATATTCGGTCCAAATTGGCGGGCCGGGTGGTTCTTTTGAATGGCTTCTTCCGTTGACGGGTTTGGAGCCTCGGAATCCGCGTTGACTGCCGTATCCTCATTTTTCGCCGTTAATCGGCGTTTGTTTTTGTTTGGCGCAACCTGCCATTGAGGTCCTTGGTATCCGGACTGCGGCGTTTTCTGAGGTTGTTCTGCGAGCTAGCCAATATCCTCTCCCGCGAAGCGGGTCATGAGTGATGTGAGGGCTGCCATGGATTTGGCTTCTCTGTCCTAGTGCGGGCCAGCCACTCGTCACGGATGTTATGTTTGAAGGCAGCGATGCCTCGCATCCGGACGGTCGGCGATTTGATTTTTCTTTGTTGGAACCGTGTCCAGAATTGCTGGCGATTAAATCGCTCTTGGATCATGTGGTTTAGGTCATCTGGCGGTGGTCTCACATCGTGCCCTGAAGTTGTCGAAGAATCGGCTTCCGGTCTTCCACATCAATTGACTCTGCGGGCAGGCTGTTAAGCCAATGCCGAGCTGGTCCTTTGAGCTTAAGCGGGAGATATTTGATGGCGTGAAGATCGTCGCCCGGGCCATATGTATATGGAGGAGATAATCCTCAATCCAAACCCGAGGTCTGTTGTGCCATCGTGGATTCGATATTGCGGGTTTAAACCCTTGAGTTTGATGATCCATTACTTTCGGTGAAGCATAAGCGGGTGTCTGGCGCCTCGTATTGAGCAATATCGCGGCGTAGCTCGAAGGCGTTATGCGTTGTTCACCCGGCGGAGTAGTTGTATCCGGTGCGGTGTTCGTCGTGGGTCTTAGAGGCCTTCGCGTGATCCATAGATAGATCTGGATTGTCTTGCCTTGTCCTCAATATATCTACAAGTCCGGCGCGTTCCCCGTGGCTTCATGCTTTTTGGCGATGCGGGAATGCGGTTTTAGTGAAGGGCTTGCGGCTCTCTGTCGCGCCACGAGGTGGTCTGCCGTATGTCTGTTGGTGATGCAGGTTTATGCGCTTCCTCCTCTAATCGGGGAGCAACTTGCGTTTTAGGTAACTTTTGGAGGCGTTGAGTTCATACTCTTGACGCGAGGACCTCGGTCCATCTGTCGGCGATGGGTCTTGATCACTTGAAGCTGTTGCTGCTTTTCTTTAGGCTGTTTGCGTGGCCATTACTGCGAAACACTCTTGTTCGGCGGGATCCTCGGGCCGCAATTAAATCGTCGTCGAGGCTTGCCTCGTCTCGGAGGAGGTAAGTAATTGTCATCCTCGACCTCTTAAATGCCGCCCTCTCGTGAGGGCTTGCTGCCTCCTCTCCTGGATCGTCTTTGGAGGAGTTGTCTTGCACTTTACGGGTGTTATTATCTCATGCGGAATCTCCATTCTTGCCGTGGCGGGATTTAAATGGCGCCCGGCGTCGGCGCTTGGGCTGTTCTTTAAGGAATCGGCCGCGCTTCTTCCGTCCCCATCTTTTGGGGTGTCCACCATGTATATTCGTATGGCGGTGGTCTTCGGTGTCTGAAGCGCTGGTTCTTAGTAGTCTCGGCATCGTCGTCCATCCGTCGATGTCTTGAATCGTATCGATGTCGGTTAAATTCGGCGGTGGCTCGAAGTGGGTGGTGGGTGGCTCTGAATTTCTTACGTCGTCCGCGTCCCAACCATCCGGCGTGGATTAACCCCGGATAGCGAAGATGCTTGATGAATTTATGATATCGCGGAAGGCGGTCTTGAAAAGATGTCCGCGGTGAATTCCATGATCGGCCTTGATCGGATTCGGCGGGCGCGGGGAGGTTGAGTCCAGCGGTCCGGCACCTCGAGTCATGAGCTTTATCGGGACAAGGTAAGTGTTGGCTCCATCGCCGTGGAGTTCGGCTCCGGCGGTGTCCAACCATCCGTCCTCGATCCGGTGATCGGCTCCGGACTATGGGTCGGGCCGGACTCGTGTCTTGACCTCAAGGTCTGTCCGGGCGAGTTAGAGTCATGCCCATCTTGGTGGCACCTTTCGGTATGCTTCAGATCCATCGAAGATCAAGTCTCCGCGGATATCGGCCGTGAAGTTTAGGCTTCAAACCTGACGGCGGCCCGAGGCGTAACTTCGATCTGCTCGGATGGCCAAGTGAGTTGGCCCGGTCTGCCGGCGAATCTGAAGATCTGTCCGGGAGAAAAGTCTCACCGGGACTGCGTCGTTGTCGATTGAAGAGGCCATCAAGCCTATCGGTGGCGACCGAGGAACTCTCAATGAAAGCACCAATGTGGTGTCAAAACCGGCGGATCTCGGGAGGGTCCCGAGCTTGCGTCTAGGCGGATGGTAACGAGGAACAAGGGACCGATGTTTTACCGAGGTTGGGCCCTCTTGATGGAGGTAAAACCCTACGTCTGCTCGATTGATATTGATATTGTGGATGTTTACAAGAGTGGATCTACCGAGATCAAGGAGGCTAAACCCTAGAAGCTAGCCTATGGTATGATTGTAAGGGTTGTTGATGATGTTCTTGTCCTCGGACTAGAGCCATCCGGTTTATATAGACAGGAGAGGGCTAGGGTTACATAGAGTCGGTTACAATGGTAGGAGATCTACATATCCGTATCGCCAAGCTTGCCTTCCACGCCAAGGAAAGTCCCATCCGGACACGGGAGAAGTCTTCAATCTTGTATCTTCATAATCTTGGAGTCCGGTCGATGATGATAGTCCGGCGGATGATAGTTGGTGATGATGGTAGTCCGGCTATCCGGACACCCCTAATCAGGACTCCCTCGCCCCTCTTTGAGGCCTTGACCTCCGGATCTTCGGCGGTCCTCTTCTCTCCTCGGAAGGTGGGACTCTTAATCCCTCCTTCCTTGATAGCCCTCCCGTAGAGCGGTTGCTTCCGCTCCCCCGCCTTCTTCAAAAGGCGCGACCTTCAACATCTTGGTCGCATGGGATCCGGCGTGGTCTCGGGAGGAGCGGACACCTTATTAACTTTGCCTTGGCTATCCACTCCTGTTCAAGCGGCTCCTTTAAAGGGCATATATATAAAATAAATGAATGAACAGCTTGTCGTTCGGGACTACTTACTTGAGTACTGGGCGATTGCAGCTTAGTCCTGCGTCCTCGGTCAATCCGGACACTTCTCTTGTGATCGAAGAACGTTTATACATCTCCACGAGCGTCGTGCCCATAAAATTTTGGACTTCGTGGTCCCTCGGTTAATTCCCACAGGCGGAGGCGGCGTTCTGTGAAGCGCGGATCACCATAACCTGCCACTTGCAGCAGATTGATCCCTCTTTCTGGAGGTCTCGATTACGGCCCTGCAGCAAGGGCGTTTGGGCCGGCCCATTCGAGCCTTGTTGACCCATGATGCCAGCGCTGTGGTGGACCTGGCGGAAGGCGAGGCATCACCCATTTGGTGCCCCAGGGGCGGTGATGTAAACCACTCCCGTTGCCAAA